>APFE031113553.1:0-35860 GCA_000404065.3 Pinus taeda
ACACATCTAATCTATGCTAACCCGGGATGTAATTCTTCTATTATGCGATCTAAAGAGATTTCAAATAATAACTGGTAATAAAGATCATTCAACGATTATAAGAATGGAAATCAATTAAGATGAAGCACTTTGCATAAAAAGTTAGGCAAAACAGTTGTGAACAACATATCGCATAATAAGTTATTCACACATTAAACATAAATAAATGGCTCCATCGTACAAAAGTGCCAAATGGTAACACAAACATTCATGTAATAACATATAAACAACTAAAAATTGTATATTGCTTTAAGAATATAAGCAGAAATGGTCAAGAGATAAAAGTACCATTTATGACTGGTCCTACTCATAAGCTTCAAGCAACAATGATTTATCTCTACTTGTTCTAATATCTACTAAGAGTACAGAAGTGAAACATCAGTAGCAGATACCAAATGCAAACATCAATAAATCTTGATCCGTTCATTCATCAAAACCTCCTCTGAGGGTGCAAAAGTGCATGTTCTGAGGACAAGTTTTTGACAAATTTCTGGACCATTCTCTAAATGCATGAGAAGGGTATAAATACTGCTAACTAAATAAATTAATTACATAAATTTAGGATACGGTTTAAATGACCGCCCTTTTTCTAAGCAAACTTATTTCTAAAAAATCGAATCTAATTCCTAACTATTTCTGCTTTTGCTCCTTAATGTTGCAAGCATTCAACATTTTCCTAGGAAGAGTCGGCTGGTTGCCTTCCACTTTTGTTTAAGTTAAGCAAACAGAAATGGCAAGCGCTGGCACCATTTTTTAGTAAACTAGAAGATATTTTTGGGAATCATCCTCTGGCTGGGTGAATTAACTGCGTATATACTTGGTAACGACCAAAATTTCCCTCAAATTGCTTATGCCTTTGCTATCTTGACTTCCAGACTTGCGAATGACTAAGAAAGTTAGGGACCTTGCTTTCTAAACAATTTTCTTAGCGCATCGAAAACTGCCTCCATTCTTTGAGCCGGGCCTTTCTGGTGCTTTTTCACCTTTAACGCCTTTTCCTTTACCGGGTATAAGCTTCAGGATTTTTTGTAAACATGCTACTTTTGTGAGATTTTGACCCTGAGTGTTGAGTCGGCTATTGATGTCAACATATGTTCAAAAATGCTCTGGAATCTGCAGTTCCGTTGCATGCGGTATCCATTTATGACGGCATCTCTTCTCTGTCTCCGAGCGTTGACGATTTCCATTTTTCTTTAGATGTTTCCTATTTTTCATTCCTGCAGTTCACGCAAAGGAAAAGAGTAATGACAATAAATATTGACGCAAAAGCTCTAAGCTCTACGAATGTATAAAATAATGCCACCCATTGTGAACTGACTCTTCGACAAACACAAAACTGTCCTTCATTAACACTTTGGCGTACATTCATTAATTTTCTTTAAGGTGCGCATCCAATTTTTTGGTTTACTGACAGCGTTTCTTGAATGTTGAGCGGAGGAAAATTTGTGATGGGCGATTTCTGCAACTTGCATTACGTGTTATCACACTTTGTCAAGATTGTGATATCGCAGATCGCAGATTGTAGCATCGTAGCATCGCGTTTATCGCAAGATCGCAGATCATGTTAAATCATTGTGTGTTGTTTATGCGATGTTGCGACATGCGATGTCGTATATCGGCAATCGGAGATTTCTTAAGATATTCATTTATGGGCGCTTCTTAATGTATGCGATGCGATGAATTTCACGTCGCTTTTTCGCAGTTTTCACTGTGCTCATAAAGAAATGTTCTACTCTATTCTCGCGATGCAATATATTTTTAAGGAGTATAATAAAAAAAAATGAATTTTTTACTAAGGGTCCCCACTTGTTTTATGTTATTGCTAATACTAAAGAAGGAGGGGGGTTGTTGGGGCCACAACAATGGCGATTCACTTGGAAGAACCAATTATCTCTGCTTTTCTTATTGAATCTTAACTTCCAAAACAGAAAAATTTTCATAAATCTAAATTTTGTTATGAACAAATGGAGTACATTATGCCTTATCCTATCAATGACATTTTGTTTCAACCTCTTTTTATTCTAATTTGTTTGCTCCTCAGGCTTGTCCTTGTATTTACATCAACCATTACTTGGTCTTGTAAAAATAAAATAAAGTTTTCTCTGTGTGCCAATTTTTAAAATATGCTCATTTGTCGTAGGTAGAGCCTCTGCTGCAAGCAGGCATCCATAGCCTCGACAGGATTACCTATTACCCAGCAATGATCCTTTATCCTGGTTAAGGTGATCTACAACTTTCAAAGAAAAACCCACATTGACATTTTTTCTTTGATTTTCTTTTTTATTCTTAAAGAACAATGTCTTGGTTTGGTAGCCAAATTATGACACAGTCATTCACTTGATTTACACTCTTGCTGAACAAGTTGGCTTGTGATGAGACCCCTTGTCTTTTGATTTTAACAATCTTGAGTCATTGCCTTGTTTTGATGGACAGTATTGGCAAAGTCAGCAAGTTATAATATTTGTGATCATGATAAGCCAGCTCATGATGAGACCTCTTATTCTTTAAGATATAGTGTTTCTTGGATTGTTCCTCTGAATGCTGTGATTTTCCTTTAATCAGGGAGGAAGTCATTGTTTTCCTTAAGAAAGCTCTGGACGACAATAATAGAGTTTGAAAACAGTTGTTTTACAGAGAATCTTTATTTTGTTATTGATACCTTTCATTGTGCTGATATAAAACAATTTCTTTGCTAAAGGTTGCTTTCGTCAATTTTTTTTTTGAAGTTGAAACTAGTATCATATCTAAGCTAAATTTTTTAACTGTATCTGTCAATAATAAAGATCAGATTCTAAAAAAAAAAAGTTGTCATTTATACAAGTGGAAAGCTCAAAATATTAGAGAGAATTGGTGTCTTTTTCGTGAATACGTATAGTAACCATTTACAACTATTTTTATTTATAAAAAAGAAAAGAAAAACTATTCTACAAAATAGAAGAATAATCTTCTATGGAAATATATTTTAAGGATTTGTCCATTAACAGGAAAATGATCCCTTCTACCTGCTAAATCCTATAAGACAAACGTTGATGGACCTATGACTTCAACAATCTGAAAAGGACCAAGCCACATCTTTTGAAATTTCGTATGTTTGCCTTTTTCTTCAAGTGCCTTATCCCATTTTAAAACTAAATCTCCCATTTGAAAAAAAATTCTGGTCATTATGCTTGAACCAAAAGAGGATTTTATTAGCGCTTGATGATGAGCATGGGTTTTCTTAGCTTATTCTCGTTGTTCTTCTAATTTAATTATTTCCATTTGTCTTAGTTGTATGGAGGAAGTAGGTACTTCATCAATGTATTGTATTAAAGACAAGGAGCGAATGACTAAGTGAGTTGGAAGAACCACTTCTTTCCCATAAACTAAATTAAAGGGAGAAGTGTCAATCAAAGCTTTTTTCGTTATTCTATCTGCCCATAAAGCATCTACCAAAGCTTTATGCCAATTCTTTTGGTTCTGGTCAACTGTTCTTTTAATAATCCTGATTAGGTTTTTATTTGTCGACTCAGCTAACCCATTACCTTGCGGATAGTAATTGGCCGAATATTTTAGTTTGAACCCTCTTTTAAGTGCAAAAAATTCAGTCATTTCATTTCCAGAAAAGTATGATGCATTATCAAACATTAAAGCCGATGGCAATCCAAACCTAGTGATTATAAATTGATCTATGAATTCAATAATATTTTCACAATTGGCTGTCTTGAGAGGAACTGCTTCTAGCCATTTAGTAAAATAATTTGTTGCCGTGAGGATGTATCTATGATGCTTAGAAGAGTGAGGAACGATCTCACCTATTATGTCCAAGCCCCACTGAGTGAACGGTTGCTCGATGTTTACCGGCTGTAGTGGCAGGGACGATTTCTTTTGTTTTCCAGCAGTAGTTAGGCAGACTTGACATTTCCTCACGTAACTGTGTGAGTCTTTGAACAACGTAGGCCAGTAATATCTTGCACGTAAGATTTTATGTGCAGTAGCATGTCCAACATAGTGTCCGCCTGCTGGTCCGTCGTGGAGTTCCTGCAAAAATTTTTCAGCTTCAGTTTTTTCAAGACATTTAAGAAGAACATAATCATAATTCTTTCTAAAAAGAATATCATTTATGAGCTGATATAGTTTAGCTTTCAATCTAAGATCTCTTTTCTTAGTGTGATCTAGGTGTGATGGAGTATACCCGTTCTTAAGATAATAAAAGATGTCAGCATACAATGATTCTGCATCGTTTAGGCTTACCTCACACATTTGTACCTCTTCAGATGAAATTTCAGAAATTTGCGATGCTCCAGCCAACATTTTGCAGAAGCCTCGACCTCTTACAATGTTTTCTGGTTTGATTTCAAGGTTGTATTCCTGTAAAGCAGTGATCCAATTGGCCCTTTTGTCATCCACATCCTTCTGTACTAGAAGATTTCTTACCGTTGGAAACGGTACTATGATCTTAGTACGGGTTTTAAGTAAGAAAGGTCTAAAATATTTGATTGCTTTGAAAGCAACATAGGTCTGTTTCTCCATGTATGAATAATTGAGTTCAGTACCTTGTAAATTTGAGCTAAAAAATGCAATTGGGGCTTCCGCTTTTTCTTCATTTGCTTGAGTTAGAATCGCGACATATGATTTCTCTGAGGCAAATGTGTATAAAATAAAAGATTCTGAAAAATTCGGGGTTGCTAAAGATGGAGCATTAATAATAGCTTGTTTGATCAGGTTGAATGCTTCATGTTCATCTTGACACCATTTAAAATTTGAATTCTTTTTAATCATGTTTTGCAAAGGAGACACAATTCGTGAAAAATCTGGGACAAATCTCTTTACAAAATGATTTGACCAAGGAAAGATTGCATGGCTTTTATATGAGTAGGGATTTCAAAAATTCCTTGATTCTCCAGAATCAATGTGATACAGATTTGACACTATGAATCCTAGAAGTTTTCCTTCACTTAATGCGAAAAAAGATTTCTTTGGGTTAAGTGAAATTCCATACCTTAAACATCATTGAAAGATTTGTTTTAAGTCTTTGAGATGGTCGCTTCGCTTCTTGGAGTAACTGTTATATCATCCAAATAAATTACTACAGACTTATTGACTAAACCCTTGAATGCGATGTCCATGGCTCTCCGAAATGTAGCGCCAACATTAATCAAACCAAATGGCATCTTCCAATATGCGTATGTGCCCCATTTAGTTCTAAATGTGGTTTTCAACTGATCATCGGGACATACCAGCACTTGGTTATATCCTGAAAATCCATCCAAGAAAGTCATCAGTTCTGAGCCTGCTACTGCCTATAGTATTTGTTCCATAGGTGGAAGAGGAAAATTGTCTTTTTGACAGGCTTTGTTAAGATTCCGAAAATCGATACAAATTCTAATATCTCTGTTTTTCTTTCTAACGGGTACCATATTGGAGACCCATTTGGAATGTCTGACGGGGAAAATTATTCTGGCTTTTAATAACTTATTTAGCTCAGTTTGTTTTTAATTTTCTAAATTGGGGTGGATCTTTCTCAGTTTCTGTTGGACATGTTTTTCGTTATTGATCATAGGAATAGTATGTTGAATGATAGAAGTGTCGTATGTCTTTAGTTCATCATAATTCCAGGAAAAAACATTTTTATATTGTCTCAAAAGACGAATATACGCTAGTTTTTCTTCAGGGACTAGGCCGAGGCCTAGGTTAACGTTTTGTGGTTTATCATCGGTTCCTAAGTTTACTAATTCGTAATTCAGAGTTGGACTATAGAGCTTTGAATTGGTAGACCTTTTAAACCGATTTTTCAAATCGTATAAGTCTTCTAACTTGACCACCGATTTAGGTATAGCATTATCAATGCTATTTTGTTGTATTTGTCGATCGTGATGGTCTTCGTCAATTATTTGATTGGAGTAGGATCCTTCAGAAGTGAGGAAATTTACGATATCAAGATCGTCATTGAATACTCTCCAATTTGTAATGTTGTCAGGAATGGACGGTCTAAAGATTAATTCTATTGAGAATCTATTTGGACTAAAATCTTTGGAGGGAATAAGCTTAGAGGCTACGTTAGCCAAAAGGTCTGCGCTTGTGTTTTGGAGTCTTGGGATTGAATAAATATTAAATGCTATGAAATGCTCAGTCAGATCTTGTACTAAAGATTGATAGTGTTTTAAATGACCTGATAAGCAATGTATAGTGTTACGTACCTATTTGACGACAATCTCAAAGTCTTTGAAGACTTGAAGATACTTGACGTTCGACCTGATTGCTTTGTACAGGCCTTGCACCAAGGCCTCGTATTCTGCTGTATTGTTTGTGCAATCAAATTTGAGTCTGCACGTAAGCATGGTCTTATTTCCTTCTAGACTAATCAGAATGCATCCTGCTCCTGCTCCTTCCTTAGATTTAGAGCCATCAAAATATAATTTCCAAAACAAAGATGTATTTACAGGTTTATCTAAAAAATTAACACACTTTGAACTATCAGTTTGGGAAAAATTTTTGACTTGGGACAAAACTGAATTTTCTAAGGAGGGTGATGTGTGAGCATTGAAATTGCCGGGAAAAGAATCTATCGAGTAATTGCCTATGATACTGTTGTTATATGCTACTGTTTCATTTTCTCCCTCTAATTTTGTTACTATGTAATTCTGGTGTAACTCTCGTTCAACCTTTATTTGATTTGGTTTACCGTTGTAAGGTAACCACAGGTGCGACCAGTCGGTTGTGAAGTATCCATGGAGTTTTTTGGACCAATCTCTGCTAAGAATTAGGCCATAGAATTCTGGGATACCAGCCACTAGAATGTCAATAACCTGACATATCTTCGGGTTGGATGACAATCTTATGGTTACTTGATTAAGTTCACCAATCACTTCGACTTGAGATCGATCAAGTTGAACTATGCACACTGCGGATTTTTGTGGTTGAACATTTAACTTGGCACATATTGATCTGGGTAAAATATTCGATGAAGCATCGGAATCTACCAAACAATTGTGCACATTTTTGTTGAAAATTTCATAAGTGAGAAGAAACGGGGGAGTGTGAGATCTTGATCTTCCTCCAATCAAGGCGATGTCATTTGGATCAATCTCATTGATCGCACTAGTTGGAGGTCTTCCCATGTTGTGGGAAGCTTGAGAGAGTACAATGGTAGGCAAAGATGCAATAGGCATGGCATGTAATTCTTTCATCATTATCTTTTGTTGATGTTTCAATTTGCTCAATTCGTAAAGGGTAATATTAGCCCTAGTCTTTTTCATGTCATCAATAATATTGTACTCCATTTCATCCGACACTATCAGTGTTTTTGATGGAGTTGTTTGATCTGCTTGGACTGGGCTAGATTGAGTCACTTTAGTGGTAGTTTTCTTTGTTGCAACTTTATCTTTTATTGCAGGATTTGTGCTCTTCTACTTAGAGGTAGTTTGGGGAGGATCAAGATGATTTTTGCTTCGTGTGCTAACTGGAAATACTTCTTGATCTTATTCTTGTGGGAGGATGAAATCCCACATTCCTTGTAATTCCACAACTTCTTCGTCATCAGTCTGCCCTTCAGTGGCACTTTCTTCTTGTTCCTCTTCCTTGGATTCAGCATTTGAAATGGCATTGGGTGGTTTTGCATCCATTGAAGGACCTCTTTTAAAATCTCTGTAGGGCTTTTCTGAAGAAGTTTCTTCTACTTGTTTTTTTATGTCAACCATCTCATTAGACATGGTCTTTAAAGCTTTCTGCAATCCTTCCAAATCGAAAGGGTCTTTTTCTTGTTTCTTTTTGGAGTCTTCTTTGAAGGTGACTTTTTTAGATTTGCGTTCCTCTATCGCGGATCTCTTTTCCAGGGCTATTACGCGTCTCTCTACTGCTATCGCCTCTGTCATTTTTTCAACTAAGGTTGTTTTATTTGATCTATCCACGAAGATTGCTGTTTTTGATGGTAAAGTAGTAATATACCATTCACATCATACTTCTTCGTTGGGTTGGGAAGTAGTGGGAATTTTGTTGAGAATTTTATTGAACTGTAAATTGAAATCTTTGATAGGCTTTTTAGCTTCGGCTTTAAGATTGGATAGGTCATTGATTAACGTTGTCGTTGATCTGTCATCACCAAACTTGGTAAGGAATTGATTCTGGAAGATATCCCAACTTGTGATAGACCTGGAGGGTAGTGAAAAGTACCATGACCCGGCTGTCCCTTGCAGTGTATAGGGAAAAAACCGAACAACAACGTCTTCATTAGTAACTCCGTTGAGATTGATAGAAAGCATGAAATTGTTTATGTGTTCTTCTGCTAGCATGCCTGCTTCTGGATTGAATTTGGGCAACCATTTCTTAGGATGTTCCAGTATTTGACTCAAGGGCGTAGGCATTAAAACTGCACCAGGGTTGTTCCATGGAGACTGGGCCATCGTTGAGCTGCTAATAGAGGAAAGTGCAGAAGATGATCCATGTGGCTGGGAAGATGAGGATACTATGATCGTAGATGATTGAAGAGGGGTTGTGGGAGTTCCGGTAGACGGATGGATGATGGTTTGGAATGGAGGTGTGGGTGGTTGACTTCGCGGTGGGGTAGTTGAAATGGATGATGTAGACGAAAGAGTCTCGCTGTCAGACTCTTGTGGTAATTTCCTCGCTCTTTTCCTCGTGGGAAGAGGCAACTCAGTTTGCTGAATGCCAAATTTTTCACTCTTTAACCTGGTTAGGGGTTGAGCAGGATTTTACTGCGAAGTCACACTGCTTTGAGATTTATCAAACCTCTGAGGAGAAACGAAAAATCCCTGAAGTTTGTGAATCAGAGATTCAACTTCAAGAGGTTCAATGGTAGATTGGTCTGAAATATTAGGGTGTGTAGCAGCGGTTGATACTCAAGCGACTTCTGAATCTGGATTTAAACGTACTGGGGAAGTCGGGGGAGATGATGAGGGAGATTTACTCTCAGAATAGTATTTAGATTTTAATTTATTTGCCATTCATAGTTCAGGCCCTCCTTCTAGCACCAAATATGTTGAAGCCCTGAAAATCGGGTTGACAACAAGGGGGATACCTGCTCGGTCCGGACCTTGGTTGGCAGCTCCTTATCCGTTGGTATAACGGGTCCAACTGGGGATAATGGGACCAATTTCCCAATCTAAGGGTGTGTCTATGTGCAGAATTGGATGTTGCTGATCTAAAAGTTCCTATCTAAACTACTTTAATCTAACTCTATGCTATTGTAATCTAATGAAAACAGCACATCTAATCTATGCTAACTCGGGATGTAATTCTTCTATTATGCGATCTAAAGAGATTTCAAATAATAACTGGTAATAAAGACCATTCAGCGATTATAAGAATGGAAATCAATTAAGATGAACCACTTTGCATAAAAAGTTAGGAAAAACAGTTGTGAACAACATATCTCATAATAAGTTATTCACACATTAAACATAAATAAATGGCTCCACCGTGAAAAAGTGCCAAATGGTAACACAAACATTCATGTAATAACATATAAACAACTAAAAACTGTATATTGCTTTAAGAATATAAGCAGAAATGGTCAAGAGATAAAAGTACCATTTATGACTGGTCCTACTCATAAGCTTCAAGAAAACAATATTTATCTCTCCTTGTTCTATATCTCTAGAGTACAAAGTGCAACATCAGTAAGCAGATACCAAATGCAAACATCAATAAATCTTGATCCGTTTCATCATCAAAACCTCCTTGAGGGTGCAAAAGTGCATGTTCTGAGGACAAGTTTTTGACAAATTTTTGGACCCTTCTCTAAATGCATGAGAAGGGTTTAAATAATGCTAACTAAATAACTTAATTACATAAATTTAGGATACGGTTTAAAGGACCGCCCTTTTTCTAAGAAAACTTACTTCTAAAAAATCGAATCTAATTCCTAACTATTTCTGCTTTTGCTCCTTAATGTTGCAAACATTCAACATTTTCCTGGGAAGAGTCGGCTGGTTTCCTTCCACTTTTGTTTGAGTTAAGCAAACAGAAATGGCAAGCGCTGGCACCCTTTTTTAGTAAACTAGAAGATATTTTTTGGGAATCATCCTCTGGCTGGGTGAATTAACTGCGTATATACTTGGTAATGACCAAAATTTCCCTCAAATTGCTTCTGCCTTTGCTATCTTGATTTCCGGACTTGCGAATGACTACGCAAGTTAGGGACCTTTCTTTCTGAACAATTTTCTTAGCACATCGAAAACTGCCTCCATTCTTTGATTCGGGCCTTTCTGGTGCGTTTTTCGCCTTTTAGCGCCTTTTCCTTTACCGGGTATAAGCTTCAGGATTTTTTGTAAACATGCTGCTTTTGTGAGCTTTTGACCCTGAGTGTTGAGTTGGCTATTGATGTCAGCATCTGTTCAAAAATTCTCTGGAATCTGCGGTTTCGTTGCATGCGGTATCCGTTTATGAGGGCATCTCTTCTCTGTCTCCGAGCGTTGACGCTTTCCTTTTTTCTTTAGATGTTTCCTGTTTTTTTATTCCTGCAGTTCATGCAAAGGAAAAGAGTAATGACAATAAATATTGACGCGAAAGCTCTAAGCTCTACGAATGTATAAAATAATGTCACCCATTGTGAACTGACTCTTCGACAAACACAAAACTGTCCTTCATTAACACTTTGGCATACATTCATTAATTTTCTTTAAGGTGCACATCCAATTTTTTGGTTTACTGACAGCTTTTCTTGAATGCTGAGCCAAGGAAAATTTGCGATGGGCGATTTCTGCAACTTGCATTACGTTATCGCGTTATCGCATTTTGTCAAGATTGTGATATCGCGGATCGCAGATCGCAGATCGTAGATTGTAGCATCGCAGCATCATGTTTATCGCAAGATCACAGATCGTGTTAAATCATTGTGTGCTATTTATGCGATATTGCGACATGCGATGTCGTATATCGGCCGTCGGATATTTCTTAAGATCTTCATTTATGGGCGCTTAAAAATGTATGCGATGCGATGAATTTCGCGTCGCTTTTTCGCAGTTTTTATTGTGCTCATAAAGAAATGCTCTACTCTCTTCTCGCGATGCGATATATTTTTAAGGAGTATAATACAATATATTTTGAATTTTTTACTAAGGGTCCCCACTTGTTTTATGTTATTGCTAATACTAAAGAAGGAGGGGGGTTGTTGGTGGCCACAACAGAACCATAGAACTATTGCACTCGTCAACAACAATGCTACCTTGTAGCTTGTACAGAGTTCCAATCCGAACTCCCCGCATCAATACCAGTGCTCCTCGAACCATCTTGCATGTATCCTTCCGAACACTGTCTTTGCACCTACATCATCCAACTTGCTTACAGAAATCAGATTTCTGGCAAATGCAGGAATATGCAGAACACCTGGAAGGGTTCTAACCCTTCCACCTTGCAACTTCAACTTTACTTTTCCACGACCAATGATTCTAGCCTTCTTATCATCTCCTAAGAAGACATCACCACCATCGTATTTCTCATACTCGCAGAACTACTCTCTATGGGGAGTGAAGTGAAAGGATGCGCGTGAGTCAATTAACCATGCCTCATGATCTACATGTATACTTGAAGAAGCTAAGTACACATCCCCACCTTCATCTGAGGTGGTTTTCGCCTCTGCAGAAGGAGCATCATCAGATCCCTTTCCTTTATCAGGAGCTTTAGATTTACAATCCCTTCTGAAGTGCCCTTCCTTTCTGCATTTCCATCACACCACCTTTATAGGTTTTCCTGGAGATTTAGATCTCCCACTCGATGACTAATTTTTGTTTCTGTTCTGGGTCTGTCCTTGTATAGACAAGGCATCACCATTTTGGCTGTCCATATTTTTCTGTCTCATCTCCTTTGTCAGCAAGGCTGAGACTATTTCATCATACTGCAAAGCAGTTGCATTGCTACCTATTGCAATAACCAGACTATCCCACGAATCTGGTAGAGAACACAACAAACTGAAGCACTTAACTTCATCTGAAATTTTAATATCAGCAGATGATAACAAACTTACCATAGTATTAAACACATTCAGATGCTCTGTCACTGAGTCTCCATCTTTCATCCTCAGGTTATACAGCTTTTTCTGCAGGAATAGTTTATTCACCAGAGACTTATATTGGTACAAAGTCCCTAACTTGTCCCACAGAGCCTTCGCCATAGCTTCCCCTGATACATTCAGCAATACTAAACCTGAGACACACAATCGTATTATGCTATTTGCCTTCCGATCCAACTTCTTCCATTCTTCATCGGTCACTCCCGTTAGTTTAGTACCCGGATCTACCGCGACCCGCTGATCTTTATCCACCAACAGATCCTCCATATTGAGTTTCCACAACTCAAAACTCTGACCATTGAACTTCTCAATCTCTATCTTTCCGCTGCTCGCGTCTTCTTTCACCACCAGAATCGATCTCACAGATCTCCCATGAACAGGGTCTACCATTAGGCCCGGGAGCCGAAACCCGTCAGCAACAAGCATCCCCGTTGAAGCCAAACAACTCTATACAAATGTAGGTTTTAACCCATTGTATAGATATTACTTCATACAATTCTTAAATAAAAAAATAAAACAATGAAAATAATAACACAGAAAACACATATACACCAGAGATTTCCCACTGGATTCCCAAAACTGGAACTACCAGCTTGATTTTCTTAGTTCCTTTCAATGTTACAATACATATATACATGCCGGAGATCCAAGACCATGGACCGAAACCATCGCGTCCAAACATGGACCAAAAACCGAATAGGAGTTTTGCCCCAACCTTAATATAGGTCCAAATTTTTTTTATCTCGGGGCGCTGCCCCGGGGACCCCATAGAGGGGGCTACCACCCCCTCAAACCCTCGGATAAGGGGGGGCTGCGCCCCCCCTGATTGACCCCCCCGCTGCACAATCAAGCAACAAAGGGGGGCTCCGCCTCCCCTCTAACCCCCCGGTTCACTACGTAGGTTAGTCGTGGAAATAATATAACACAGCCCAACACTTCTAAATTGAAAGATGCTGACCTAATTAGCAGAAAAACCCTAAATTTCATAAGAAACCATAATTCTGTCTTTTTGGGCTGAATGGGAGTTTTTCCTCAAAACATGGTCCCTGAAGGGAGGAAAGAGGTAAGATCCACCTGTTATCAGAGTCTTTTGATATTTCCTTATCTCTCTAAAGCTACTATAAAAGTTATGCACAAATGGAAGAAAACTAATCAAATTAACCAACACTTTCAATGTAACAACGCTAAAATCAATTCAACAAGTAATCTATGAAATAAATTAAGCATACAAGTACAGAAAGAGGAACCTCTACTTCTAGGGTCGGGCCATAACCTAAGAGCTTCATACCTTTGAGTCAAATCAGTTCTGGATCAAGGGAATGCTCATTGTCATTAACATATCAAAAAAATACATAACAATGTTTTTACACAATCCTTCAACTTGAAAGTGCTTAGCTATGTTGCATAAAAAATCCAAATCCTAATGAAGTTCTAGGACTTCTTATTTATACAACTTAAGTTTCCAACAACTTCCTTAAATCTAGGGATGATTGGCTCCCATTCTAAAGATTAACTGGTTCTTAAGTATCACTGGCTCGGCTGCCAGTGATCCTGATGACTCGGCTGCCTGCAACTCCGAGCTGGTGTTATTAGATTGAGGGATATTCAAATGAGTGAGGATTTAATGAGGGAGATCCATCTCCTATAATCTCTCCTTCTTGTTTTCATTCGACTTCCTACGCCTTAAGTAGCCATAATTTTCTCCCAAAAACCTGCAATCAATGCATGTTATATCACTAGACATAACATCTTACTTTTACTCATCTCATTAAGAAAAATATAATAAAAACATGTAAAGAATTATGAGAAGAGTTGATTTTAGTAAGCTTGGAGGTGTATTAAGGTCCATATATTTTACCCAATGATGAACCTCATCATCACCCCCTACTGGAAGTGTTGCTCATCCTATGAGCAACTCAATATATGTCCATGTCCTTCATTTCTCTGGTGGCTTCCTTGACATCCCATGCTTCTACTGTAGTCTCTTCCTCCTGTGAATAAAACCCTACCTTATTCTTTATCTCTTCCCACTATTTTCTTTCATCTAATTGTTTTCTTCCTTCCAACATTCCCAAAAGCAATGGTGGATTGAGCCTCAAGACAATCCAATTGAATTTGAGTCTTTGTAGTGCCTGCTTAGACATTGGGGTTCTATTTAGTGCCTCTCTCATTCTATCAGGAGAATGATATTATATGATTTTTAGGCTGTAAGGCAAGGTGTTCCATCTCCTTTGGTAGGTTGCTGGCTATCATATACTAGAAATATGAGTATGTCTTCAAAGTGTGTGACTACCTGTTCTTGTACAACAAGATACCTTGGTGCACGCTTGGGATCATTTGCAATGAGGTTGTGGGTGATGATGACAACCATTAGGTTAGATTGTTCTGCTCTGTTCATAAGGGTTTTTGCCTCTTCTTTTGCCATTACCTTTTTCATCTCTGTAGCTCTTGCATCCTCATGATTCATCCATGATTCTAAGGCCATCAATTGCAAGTCCCCTAGCTTTGGATTTGGGTCCCACACATTTAAATTTGTGAAAGCCAAATTGTGTAGGTAAAACTCAGATATCTTTGCTCTATCTTCCAAGGTAATTTGATCACAGAGATCAATGATTGTCTATAGTCTTGGAAGGACATAGTTCCTCTTTGTGCTAGGGTATTTATTTGGAATTGTAGCCATTGTTCCTTGAGGTACAAGGCATAAGACATTGCTGGCATCCTGCACTGGATTGCCTCCATGGACAAACTAGCCATATTTTCCAATTGGCTTTTCCTTTCTTGTAGCTGCTTCCTTAGCCATGTGTTCTCAACCTCTAGCTGATATTTCATCATTACTTCTCTGTCTCTTATGAGGATTAGTTCTATGCCCATCTCCTACAATTTGTCCTCCATGTGGCCTAAATCCTCTACCTCTTTTGATTTAGCAATTTTCATCCACCTGAGTGTCCTTTCCCTCTCTTTTTCAAGTTCAAAGAATAGGGGAATGGAAAAATTCCGTGGTATCACCCTACCTCCTTCAATGAACCTGTAGTAGGAGCTGAGGTTTGTCTATGGGTTAGGTTCTGTCAGTTCTTGGCCTTCTTCCTTTGTTTCTTGTTGAGTAATTCCTTCCTGGTCTCTTTTCTATGTTTCCTGTAGGTTTGATAGAATTTCCTGTAGGATGGCCTCTGCTTCTTGTAGGTCTGCCTATGCCTCCTATAGGAGACCTTTTCCTTTTGATGAGGCTGACCTTACGACAAGCCTCCTAACATAGGTGATTGGAGACTTTGGAGAATCTTGTTTTGATGATCCTTCTCGTTCATTTTTCTTTAGAAGTGTTGCCTTCTCTTGTTGCTTTGGTGAATCCTCAATGAAAATTGGAGTTTTTGTGGGAGTTTGATGTATTCCTTTTATAATCCTAGTGCTCTTTCTTGTCCTGAAGTACAATGGGGTTTGTCTTTACCTCTTCCCCTTTGATTTGATAGGTGTAATTAGGGTAGTAAGAGAAGTTGCCGCCTCTTTCTCTGTAGGCTCTAGAGATACCTTCGCTGATTCTTCTTCTTCTCTGTTTTGAGCTACACAGCTCTATTCATCCTTCTGTCCCTTTTCATATTTTCCATTTTCTTTATCATCCTCTTCTTTGTCTCCCCCTTCCTCTTTTTTTTCTTCCTCTATTTCTTCACTCTGCTCATCTATTTCTTGTTTTGTTTCCTCCTCTGTCTCTTCTTCATTTTCCTCCTCTGTCTCTTGTTCATTTTCCTCCCCTATTTCTTGTTCGTTTTCCTCCTCTGTTTCTTCTCCTTTTTCCTCCTTTGTTTCTTCTTTTCCCTCACTAGTAGTAGGGCTTCTGTCATATTCAATAGCTTGAATTGCTCCTTCTGCCTGCATGTCTGTAAATTTTGTCCATGCAATAGGGAATACTAAGTTTTGTAGAGAATCTTCAAGAATGATTTTGATCAACCCATGATGGGCTAGTTGCTGATGTTTTCCCTCCTGCACTTTGATGCTCTTGTCTATCATGGATTGTTGAAGAAAGTAGGGTATACTCAATCTGTTATGAGGAGGTGTGTTCTCTCCAAATCTCAGTTCTTGGAGGAGTCTGAAGTGGTATCCATACACTACACTCTATCTCCCTTCACATGAAATATATTTGATGAGGTGGTAACTGACTTCATGATCTGGATTTAAACAGGAACACAACAATTTATAGAGATAACCATAACCATAGAGATGCAACGGAAATAATACTTCATTTCATTAATGTAAAATACTGAAATATGCTTACAAACAGAGTTGGAAATAAACCAACTAGGGTGATGGTAGCTTATCTCTGAGAAGAGATGTGGCAGCTACATGCCTCTAAACTATGTTGCAATGAGACTCGAAGGCCTATTTATTGTTGAGAAACAATGGAAAACCCTTAACATTCCAAAACCTAACCCTAGAAGATGAAACGCCAAACTATGGGCCACATTTGGGTAAATTAGTACATCAACTTTCTGGGGTCATAACTTTGGCATACGATCTCTGTTTGATGCGCACAGTATCTTGTTAGAAAGATCTATTTGAGAACTACAACTTTGGGAATAGGACCCATGTTGCTCCTAGTTTTCCCAAAAAATGTCATTTAGGGCCTCAAAACGGCTCCGAAAGTTCAGGACCCAAAAAACTACTAAAAATAGTAAATTGGGCTATAATTAAGGAAACTGAAAAGCTAAAAGAAACAGTGGTGGGGGTCCAAGTGGATTTGGTAGGTGGCCACCAATATCCACCTGGATCATTCCCCCCCCTTAGGAAGAAATGGTCCCCATTGCGTTGAGTTCCTCCATGAGATGAGGAAACTTCTGTTGAACTTGGTCCCTGGGGAGCCACTTGCCCTGGTGAAGGATTTGTCCTGCTTTGACAACTCAATACAATTGGATATTCTGTTGGCGAGTGTGCTTGATTTGTGTGTCCATGATCCGATCAGCTGCAGCTTGTTCCATGCAATCTAGATTTAACTCTGTGGGTGTGAGTTGTTCTGCAATGCCGGATGTGTCTAGTAATGGTGGAAAGTACGGCCGAAGGCGGTCCACATTGAACAATGGGTGCAGGCCAAGGAATGGGGGAATGTTGAGCTCAAATGCATTATCTCCCATAGCCTTGGTAATTGTGTAAGGACCATATCAGAGTGGTCTAAGTTTCTGATAGGCTCCGGTAAGGCGTTCATTTTGCAAATGCAACCAGACTTTGTCACCCACCTGAAACTTGTGTGGCACCTGATGTTGATCATGTCACTGCTTGTACTTGGCATTTGATTTCTCCAGAATGTCATGGACCTGCTGGCGAATATGTTGGAGTGCTCAATGAAGCTATTTTCCTTACCTGTTTCAGACTGGACATGAGCCAAATCTGCATGAGTAGCTGTAAATAGCATGGCCACATCAATGGGACATAGTGGTTGGAACCCCAAGCCCACCTGAAAAGGGCTATGGCCAATCGAGCTATGGAGAGCCTAGTTGTATCTGTGCTGAACATAGGGGAGGCTCTCATCCCATGTGCGTGGATTCTTTGAGTTGTACATGCGCAAAATGTGTACGATCATCCTGTTGACAACCTCTGTCTGGCCATCAGTTTGAGGGTGGAAGGTTGTGGACTTAGTGAGTTTGGTGTCGACCATCGACCAGAGACTAGACCAAAATGTACTAAGAAACCTATTGTCCCGATCTAAGATGATAGAATGTGGGATCCCAAAGTGTACCCACCCTTGTTCAAAGAAGAGTTTAGCAGTGGCTTCTGTTGTGATATTCTTCTTGCAGGCAGCCATAATGGCCTTCTTCGAGAACCTGTTGACAACCACAAAAACACAGTCGTTTCCATGTTTAGTGGAAGGAAGGCCTGACATGTAATCCATGGAGATGGATTCCCAAGGTCGAATAGGGGTAGGTAGAGGGGTATAGAGGCCTTGCTTCTTGATGGCCGGTTTAGAAATGGAGTAGGCAATGCATGATCTAATGTACTTACCGACATCCTGCCGAAGATTTAGCCAATAGAAATACTTTTGCAGTACTGCCACCATTTTCTTGACCCCGAAATGTCCAACAGCTCGACTGTAGTGTACTTCCCAAATCATCTTGGCATGCTCGCTTGAAGGAACACAATGGTGACCTAGGTGGCATAACAGGGCATCCTGGAGGTGAAAATCTGGAACATGCTGACCCTCTAGAGTGTTTGTTATGTGTGGCCGAATTCCGGGTCACTTTTATAGAGAAGTGGCCAATCAGAAGTCTCGTGCCCACAAGAGTTGAGCACAGTGGTTAACACCATGATCGTTGATCGATTGAGGCAATCTGCAACATTATTGGTGCTATCCTTCTTATACTTGATATTCAAATCGAACTATTGTAGGTATGTGGATCACTTCTGATGGCAATCATTCTGCAATTTCCCTTGGGTCTGTATGAACTGCAGGGGTCAGTGGTTTGTGTGGATGACTGTTTCCTTCCCCAAAATGTAATGCTTCCATTGTTGGGAGGCCTGCATTATGGAATACATCTCTTTGTCAAAAGTGGGATACTTTCAGACTGTTTCTGAAAGTGTCTCACTGTGATATGCCATTGGATGCCCGTGTTGAGTGAGGACTACCCCAATAACATATTCAGAGGCATATGTCTTGACCTCAAATGGTTGTTGCAAGTCTAGTAATGGGAGCACTGGTGCCGTGCAGAGGCAATTTTTCAACTCTGTGAATGCCTTCTATTGAGATTCAGACCAAAATAATTTTTCTTTCACTCCTCCCTTGGTGACTTGACTCAAGGGCCAAGTGATATGGGAAAATCCCAACACTAACCTGGGGTAGAAGTTGGCAAGACCTAGAAAGCTACGAAGCTCTGTCAGAGTGGTTGGAGATGGCCAATCTCGAATGACTTGGATCTTGGATGGATCCACATATACCCCCTGTTCATCAATAATGTATCCCAAATATTGAACATGGGTCATGTCGAAAGTGCATTTATCCAAATTGGCATATAACTTGTGTCGCCGCAGTGTTTGGAGAACCTGTCGGATGTGGTGGAGGTGTTTTTCCCAACTTTGGCTGAAGATCAGAATGTCATCCAAGTATACCACTACAAATGAGTTGGTGAATGGCTGCAAGATGTCATCCATTAGCCTCATGAAGGTTGCAGGAGCATTCATCAATCTGAAAGGCATAACCAACCATTCAAAAATTCCCTCCTTGGCTTTGAAGGCAATCTTCCACACATTGGAGGGTTTGATTGGTACCTAGTGATATCTTGACTTCATATCAATCTTGCTGAAATATTTTTCCCCTTCAGTTGGTCCAAGAGGTTATTAATCTGTGGAATCAGGTACCTATTATGGACAATGATCTTTTCCAGTGCCTCATGGTCACTACAGAGTCTCCAAGTCCCATCCTTCTTTTGTACCAACATGATCGGGCTCCCACAGGGTGATGAACTTGGATGGATGTGACCTTTCTGTAGCAGCTCCTGAATCTGCCTCTTGATTTCATCATTCTCTAGAACAGAGCACTGGTAGATTGGTCGATTGGGCAGTGGCGCACTTGGGGTTAGATCGATGGAGTGCTTGACCTGACAGTGTAGAGTAACCCCTACGGAAGAGGTGAAGATATCCTTGTACTCCTCCACGACCTTGTCCATTTGTAGTTGTCATGCGGAGGGGTCCTGTCTGGAGGTCGTGGCCACCATCTTCTTTGTTCCTTGAGGGCATATCATCAGGAGAAAAAATTTCCCAGTTTTGGAAATGAGCTTACTACATTGTTTTGCAGTAATAAAAAAGATGGCGGTAGGCGGTGCTACCTCCGGTATCTGGTACAACTTATTTCCCAAAGTAACAATGACAACACGGGGCCTTGATTCATACACAACATTTCGCTTCCACAAGTAAGGTTGTCCTAATAATACATCACAAACTTCAAGGGGAGCAATGTCACACAATACCTCATCCATGAAGGGCTTGATGTTGTATGGAAGGCGACACTGCTGGCTCACATGAAGATCCCATCCTTGCTGAAGCCACCCAATGGTGTACGGTTGTGGATGTGTTGTGGTTGGTAAGCCTAGCCGCTTCCTGACCTCTGTCGAAATGAGGTTCTTTTGGCTCCCACTGTCGATAATGAACTGTAGCGGGGAGCTCTTTACCAACATCTAGGAGTGGAAGAGACACTCATCGTCCTCCGGATCTTCGGGTTCCTCCTTCTGGACCTTCATGGTGGCAATGTTGACATTGGGCTCTGCATCGATAATCTGCTTCCCTTTTTCATTACCCTTGTTGGGTTTTGACTCAGAGTCAGAACATGCATATGATTATGAAACCTTTAGCTCGGCCACCAGTGACTGTTTGGCCCGACACTCACTTGTGTTGTAAGTGGAGCTCTTATGGAACTCACACCACTTTCCTGTGTCCTTTTTCGGCTTCATAACACTGTTCTTTGCTTGCAGCTTTGGTGGGTTTTCTTGGGCCACCCCGCCTTGGCTTTGTCCTTTGTTCTGCGGTTTGGGGGCACCTTTCCCTTGCTTCGGATTCGCAGATCCAATGTCTCGCTTATTTTGTTTAAACTTTTGCTCGATCTTGGCAGCATATCGGTATGCCATGTTGAGCGAGGGGATGTTTAGGAATTCTATTTCTTCCTGGATGTACTTGTGTAGGTAGCCATGGTATTTTAGTATCAAATGCTGCTCTGAATCCTTGATACCCAACTTTGTGTGAAGGGTATGGAAAATATTGGTAAACTCTGGCACGTCTTGGTCCCTTCCCTGCCGCAGCGTGGTCCACTTTATGTATTGATCCTCATAGCTTCTGACAGGGTAGTATTGCCCCTTGATGGCCTCATAGAATAAATCCCAAGTGGGTGCGATAGTGAGCTTGTACTTTCATCCTTCTGCTCGCAGTAGGTTTGCCACTAGTCCTTGATGTAGGGGGCTGCTTTGAGAAGAGCAAAAATAATATTTTCTCAACTGGAAAAATCATGAACATGAAAATAACCCTCTAGTAGATTTAACCATTTATAGACAACATCTGCGTCTATCTGACCCTCGAATATGGGGATTTCAAAATTAACTTGTACCTTAAATGGTGTGGAAAATATAGAGTAGTTGTTGGAAATCGATGCGTCACCCCTGGGTAGCTGCTGAGGGATCTGGGCAAAGTTGTCCATCATCATGTTCGTTTGTTGCTCAAGGGCTTCTTTGAGCAAGATTTTGATAGGATCTCTTTCCCCCTCGTCTTTCTTTTCATCCACCATCGGATGCCGCTGGGATTTGTGAAGCTATTCTTGCAAAGGTTCGACCAGTTCAAGCCCTAACTCCTTATATCCTGACTTCGTTGGGGACATGCAAAGAAAAACAGAGAAAAAGCAGACTGCTCTGATACCATTGATCTGGATTGTAGGAATTTACAGGGTAATTCCTCAGACAGAACACCAAAAGGACACCGCTCACAAACAGATCACAGATCAATACACCAGTATTTTGACGTGGTTAAAACCCTCAGAGAGGGAAACAGTCCATGGCCTGCGCCAACGTGGCTACTGCAGGCAATTTATTAATAAAAGAATTAAAATTTACATAAGCTTCTCTAATGCACGGTGAACCTACAAATGACCCTCCATGCGCTTTAAATAGAATTCATGGACCAATCTGGTGTCAAGCCACGGATCAAGTGTTGGTAATACCAAGGAGAGAGTGAACCGTCGGATCACTACATATCGTGACCGTCGGATTGTAAGTTACAAAATGTACAACGGTAAAGAAACACACTTTACCTAACTCTATACCTAACTCTATACTAGACCAAGTTGAACTTAACTATTTCCTATGTGTCGGAATATCCTAACACGGATTTAAATAGGAAGGCAACAAATTATAGAGATGACCATAACCACAGAGATGTAGCCAAAATAATAATTCATTTCATTAATGTAAAATACTGAAATATACTTACAAATAGAGTTGGAAATAAACCAGCTAGGGTGATGGTAGCTTATCTCTGAGAAGAGATGTGGCGGCTACATGCCTCTAAACTATGTTACAATGAGGCTCGAAGGCCTATTTAGTGTTGAGAAACAATGGAAAACCCTTAACATTCCAAAACATAACCCTAGAAGATGAAACGCCAAACTGTGAGCCCCGTTTGGGTAAATTGGTACATCAACTTCCCGGGGTCGTAACTTTGGCATACGATCTCTATTTGACGCGCACAATATCTCTTTAGAAAGATCTATCCAAGAACTACAACTTTGGGAAGAGCAACATTTTTCCATGGACCCATGTTGCTCCCAATTTTCCCAAAAAACATCATTTAGGGCCTCAAAACGGCTCCAGAAGTTCAACACCCTAAAAACTGCTAAAAATAGTAAACTTGCTACAATTAAGGAAATTGAAAAGATGAAAGAAACAGTGGTGGGGGTCCAAGTGGATTTGGCAGGTGGCCACCAATATCCACCTGGATCACTTCATTCCAAGGGTATGCAATGCTCTCTTTTCTAACCCCATTTTTGTCCTCTATTGGTTCCTCTCCTTCCAAAAACAAGCTTTTCTTTGCAAGGGTGTTGTTACCCTTGTCTTCTTTTCTCCATGGTAACCCTAGGGGGAGTGTAGTGGTTCTACTTATAACCTTGGGGGTAATTGCTATTGATAAAACCTTCACCATAGCATGGCACTAGTCCTAGTGATGGATATGAGTGAGAGGATAAATTCTTTGGCCACATCATCATCGTATCCTCTCATCCTCTCAAAGAACCCCATCCATTGATGCCTTGTGAAAATTTCCACCACAGGAGGATGCTGGTGGATACTTCTTGTGTTTGTGGGTTCTCTCTTGTTCAAAACTCTTGTCATCTTTCCCTGGTATTTGAAGAGGCTTATGTGGATATAGTTCAAGAATTCTTGTAGGTGAGGAAGTTATGAATTTTAACTTTTAGTGACATGCAATACAGTGCTTATATGCTGAGATGCATTGAAAATTCCTAACCAAATTGAGGATTTTTTTTTTTTTTCAAATGGAGGGTATGTCTCCTACCTCACTTTTCTACATTCTGGTGAGGATAACCCTTGATTTGACCTCCCTTAGTGTCCACTGATAGCTTTGTAGGCTGAGAGCTCTATATCATGTAGGCTTCCTGTAGGTTTCTTGTGCTGTAGATGATGACTGTATCCTTTAGGCATGATTTGAGGAAGGCCGAGAGCAACCTCTTCGTTTGTTGAATCCTTGAAGTTGTCTTTGCTTTCTTCATATGGGAATCAATGTTTTATTTCCATTTACGGATGATTGTGTGGGGTGGTGTGCTGGCTGGCTAAGTACAAGCACCTCCTTTTGGACTGTTGGTCCCACTATTAGTCCATCATTTCACCTTACCTCGTAATTATCTCCCACTCCTATCCTCCCTAACTTAACCATTTTTGGCTTTATTCCCTTTTCTTTTTACTTGACTTTTTCCATGTGCGGAGTGGTCGAACTCTTTTCTTCTCGTCGACTGGCCGAAGGTGGGCAGGTTAATTGGCCACCTTTACTTATAAAATCAACCCTCTCATATTCCTACAGTTTTGATCATATCATACTAACGAGAGACCATGAGTAAGATGACATACCTATAGGTAAGGTGCTTCTTTGATGATGCATGTTGGAGAGTGGTGCCTATATTATGTGCTTTTCAATCTGCATATTTTCACTGTGTATTTGCCTCTTTTGATGTGCAGGTGTTGGAACTTGTTGTTGGTGATCTTCTTGTTGCTACTAAGCTTTGGAGGAGATTCTTCATCCTTGTAGTATTTGTTCTGAAGATGGTTTCAATCTTTGTGGTTTCCTTGTGGGATAGGCTGCTACAGGGTCTCTACATGATGTCCTGTAGCTGCCTCTCCCTTAAACTTTCATATTTTTCTTCATCTCCGAAGCATAAGGGATGTCGAAATGAGTGGAGAAGGGTGGTATGGAAGGGTAGGTGAGGGATATTTCCTTTGGGTATGGTTCCTCTTTCCTTCTTTTCTCTCTTTTCTGTTTTTTTTTCTTTTCTTTCTTTTGTAATCTATTATTTTTGAACTAATTTCTTTGATGGATGCAGGGGTGACATGGTGATGAAAGGAATAGATATGGTGTGGTGAGGTAAATGGTATTTCATCTAGACATAGGCTTGTGTCATCACCTTGATCTTAGACTTCCCTTATTGTGGTTTTCAAGGTCACTGTCATTCCTACAGGAAACTCCTATAAGATTATAGGGAATCCTATAGAAAATAGAGAGTTTGTGTGAAATGAGCTAGAGGGGTTTATAAATGGAAGACTAGGTGAATAGTGGAAGATATGAGATGCGTGGACTAAAGCATGGCTCTTGTAGGTCCTTCTGTCCTTCTCATGTTGTGCTTATCCTCCTCTTGCAAACTTGCAAAACAGAATTTCTATATTTTGTATATTTTCTCTTTTTCTCTTCTATATATATAATATATATATATATATATATATATTGTAAAACAACTATTCTACCTCTAAGGAGGATTTCATCTGAGTTGCTGCCCTGGGGTGTCTCAAAAGAGGTTTTCAACCAAAGATTTTTTATTTATTTTTTCTCTTTTTTTTTTAAATTTTTAACACCCTTGGGCTGCCTCAAGATGTTTTCAACCCAACATTGGGACTCAAGTGCCTCATGGAGGTTTTCACCCGAGTCGCTTTATTTTTCTCTTTTTTTCTTTTTTCTTCAGGGAATTGGTGGGGTGGAAGTTGAGACTTTCTCTACCACCATCACTATCTTGCTGATGCTATTGATGAATTCTTACCTTGCCAAGGGCTTCTTGTAGATCTTTAATCTATACCCATTTACAAGGAAAGGGATAGAATTTGCATCAATGGTTCTTATCTGCACAACACCATTATCATGACATTTTTCTATTACATAAGGCCCTAACCATCTAGTCCTTAACTTGCCTTTAAAATCCTTGTACTGGGAATCATACAACAAAGCCCAATCACCTTCTTGAAACTTTTTATCTTTTATATTCTTTTACATGCCAAATTTTTCTTTGAACTTGAGTTACCTCTATGTGCAGGAGGGCCTACATCCTAAATTCATCTAATCCATTTATCTGGAGCAATCTTTCTTGTTGTGCCCTGGTGATATCCAGATCCAGTTGTGCTACCATCTTCAAAATGTTGTATTTAAATTCAATGGACAGTAAGGCTTTCTTCCCATAGACCAGCTCATAAGGAGTGAAGCTAGTGGTGGTTTTCTAGGTGGTGTTGTAGGCCCAGGTGGCCTCAATTAATTTGTTTTCCCAATCCTTTCTACTGCTGCTAATCACCTTGGTCAGAATGACTTCCAATGCTTTGTTGGTTACCTCCACTTGCCCATTAGCCTGTGGGTGGTAAGGAGTGGATGTTTTGTGCTTGATCTTGTGTGGCTTAACAAATTTTAAATCACGTGAGATGTAAATTGACTGACTTGATCAGTGACCAATTCTCTAGGGTACCCAAACTTATAAAACAAATTTTCCCTTAAGAATTCAACCACTGTTTCTTCAATTGTCACTTTGATGGCTTTGGCTTTAGCCCATTTGGTCAAGTATTCAATGCACACAATGATGTACTTCTTCTGTTTGGATGGAGGGTCAATGGACCTAATGAAATCCGTGCCCCACTTGTCAAATGGCTCGAAAGTCACTTGAGGTTGCAGAGGCATCTCATCCCTTGGGGTACGTTTCCCCATCCTTTGGCACTGATCACACTGGCTAGCATACCTCCTCACATATTGGTGAAGAGTGGGCCAGTAATAACCACCTTATAGTACCTTGAATGTTGTTCTTTTGGCTACAAAGTGACCTCCACAAGGCCCATCATGACAGGCAAGAAGGATGTCAAAGACTTCCTCCTCCCTGACACATCTTCTTAGAATTTGACCTGGACCTAGCTTGAAGAGATTTCCCTCAATCCAAGTGAATGGGGTGCTCTTTCTTATGATCCTTCTCTTTTCCTTGGAGGACAAGTTTGGTGGAAACTGTACAAACACCAAGTAGTTTGATATGTCAACAAACCATGGAGGGAGAACTAAAATGGTGAATAAATGTTCATCTAGTAACTAATCATCAACCATTCCTTCCTCCCCTGTAGGCAAAGTCAATTTGGATAAAAAATATGCAACAACATTCTCCTTTCCAGGCTTATTAATAATAGTTAAACCAAATTGTTGCAATAAAAGTAACCATCTCATAAACTGGGCATTTACATTAGGTTTATTCATCAAGTATTTAACTGCAACATGGTCAGTATGAACAAATGTTTGGTAACGAGTAATGTAATACCTAAATTTATTCAATGAATGCACAACAACTAGGAGCTATTTTTTAGTAACTGTGTAGTTCATCTCGGATTTCGACAGATTCTTACTGATGAAGTAAATAGCATAAGGTAGCTTGTCATCTATCTAGCCTAGAGCTACTCCTATGGATTTGTGAGAGGAATCATCATGTACATGAAAAGGAAGAGCCCAATTTTGGCCTCAGAGAATAGGTGCAGTAGTCAACTTGTCCTTTAGGGTGTCCAAGGCTTCTTGACAACTTTCTGACCATAAAAATTCAAAGTCTTTGGCCAATAACCCAAATAAAGAATCTAACTTGCTGAAATATTTTATAAATCTCCTATAGTATCCAGCTAAACCTAAAAAAATTCTGACATCCCTTTGTTTTTGTGGATTCGAGACACTTTTGATGATGGCTATCTTATTTGGTCTACCTGTAGTCCTTCCTGGGATATTGAGTGACCTAGAACAGTCCCTGCAGTCATCAAGAATTCACATTTTTCGGGACTAAGGGATAAGTTCATTTCAATGCATTTATTCAGCACCTTAACCAGGTTAGAGAGAACCTCCTAGAAATCACACCCATAGGGTGTAAAGTCATCCATATAAATTTCTACTGCATCATGGACTAGTTTTGCAAAGATACTCAGGACTTCCCTCTAGAAAGTGGCAGGGACATTGCATAGACCAAAAGGAAGGACCCTATAAGAAAAAGTACCCCAAGGATAGGTGAAGGTGGTTTTATCCTAGTCCTCTGGGCTAATTTGGATTTGATTGTACCTGCTGAACCCATCTGAAAAAAGAGAAAAAAAAAATCCCCTGCCAGGCCATCTAACACTTGGTCAATGAAAGGTAGAGGGAAATGGTCCTTCTTTGTTGCTTTGTTTAACTCTCTGTAATCAGCACAAATCCTCCACTCTCCATTTTTCTTTGGAACCAACACTAAAGGAGACACCCACTCACTATCCGAGATAGGGTAAATGAATCCTACATCCAACAGATTGTGAAACTCTTCTTTGACTATATCCTTGAGAGTTGGATTCATTCTCCTTTGGGGTTGTTAGATTGGTTTGCAACCTTCTTTGATGTAAATGTGGTAGGTACACACCGAGGGGTGCACTCCCTTCATTTGTTTGTAATCCTAAGCAAAGGCATCCAAATTCTCTCTTAGCATCTTACATAACTCTTGTTCTTGGTGTACAGAAAGAGAGGGGTTGATTTTCAGTGTTCTTGTAAGGCTGAATTCTATTGTCTTAACATGAGTAGGGTTTGAGTCAGCTAAGCATATATCAATCTGATGGTTGTCCTTGGTTTCCTTCACTACTTCCTTCAGAGACATGGTATTGGGAGTTGGATTTTGGAGTATGTGTTCAATCAAATCATCTTCATCAGGTTATCCTCCTCCCATGGTAGTTTCTAGGGTATATAGTTGGGCAGAGTAGAATTCATCTTCTTCCTCCTCTTCTAGCCATAAAGGTAAGTCATGTTCTAGAGATGGCTGAGAAGGAGGGTACATTATCAACTTCTTGGATGGATGCCCATTTTTTATAGTCATGTTTCCAGCCCTACAACTAATGTAGGCATCAAAAGTGGCTAACCAAGGCCTCCCAAGTATGAGAGGATAACCATTAAATTTGGTCTTAGGTTGGAGAACTAATAAGTCTACACGGTACTCCCAGGATTCAATGGAAACCATCACATCCTCAACAATCCACACAAGGGCTATTGTGGATCAGTCTGCAAGCTGCAAGACTATTGCGGTCTTTATTAATGAACCTTGGAGATTCACCTTGAGCATGGTGTCCTTAGTCGTTACATTAATGGAAGCTCCAGGATAAATCAAGGTATGTGGGATAATGGTTCCATTGATGTGTACACCTACTATAGGGCTTCCAGGGTCTAGATACTTTGGGAAAATTACCTACCCCAACATTAAGTCAGAAAGTTGTCCAATGACATTAATGGTAGGGGTGTCTCTTTTTTCCCTCCCTGGATGTTTGAAACACTTCTCTTTAATCAATTTGTTGTAAATAGGTACATCCTTAATAGCCCGGAGAAGTGGGATTTTCACACATAATTTTTTTAAGTCACCCAAAAGTTCATTCTCTTCTGGGGTATGTTGGACAAATGAGTTAATCTTTCAGGAAAGGGTGGTGGATTCACTCTAGGCATACTTTCCTCTCTTTCATCCTCACTCTCCCTTGGTGGAGATGGAGGTTGGTTGTTTGGGAGAAATTTCCCAGACCTAAGATTGATTTCCTGAATTTCCAGAGCATAAGCAGGGTAGGATGTCTCTCCATTGTAGACCTATTTTGGATGTCTATTGTTCAGGTTCGGGTTTGGTTGGGTAGGAATCTAAGGTTGTTTAGGTGGAGCAGGGTGTAAAAGATATGGTTGAGTAGGAGTTGAAGGCAATAAAGTTGGAGCAATGTTGTATGAGGGCCTCCACCCCTGGGGTGGTGCATTGCACTGAGGTTGTGGAGGGGTATATGGCTGAAATAGCTGATTGGTCGGTTGGGAAGGGTACCTGAGGTTCAAAATACTAGGGAGAAGGCATAGACCAGGAGGGATGAGTAGGGGGACCCCAAGAGGGAATGAATGTGTTTTGGTTAGGCTTGTAATATGAATAGGATGACCCTTGCATGCCCTGCTATTATGGTCGAGGTCCATGAGGCCTCCTTTCATTTATTTAGCAAAGTTTTTTAGTCACCCCTTCAGTTCCCTGATACACATATTTTAGTCCAGGTAGAGAAGGGAACTTGTCTGTGGATTAGTTATATTCACATACCGAGCAAATTTCTATAAAGTTTAATGGACATATATTCCTAGGGTGCCTCCTTGTGCATATAGGGCAAAAGATGGATAATTCTCTCTCTGCCTCCTCCCGCTTCCTCTTGATTTTCATAGTGTCCATCTGTAGGGAAAGGGTATGCAACATTTCACTCTTAAAATCTTCCAACATGTTTCTAATTTCACTTTTTATAGATGTGTTGCAAGAGGATGAGTTGGCCACTGTTTGACTAACCCTACCGTTTTTCTAGCTGCCCTAGAATGGTTCTTAAAAATGGTCTTGATATCCTCATATGATAGCTAGTAAATGTCCCCTCCTAATAGTAGGTTTAGGGTATCCATGAGATCTTCCTGATCCCCCTGAGTAGGACTAGCTTAAGTGACTCAGGATCAAGTGTGATCCTGGCCCTTTTATAGCTGAGCTAGAATCTTTCCTCATAATCCTCTAAGGATTCATCATGCCCCAAGGTCATTCTAAAAATTTCCTCTTTGGTGTCTTTGGACTTGCAGTAGTCCCTATACTTTTTGTAGAAAGCTTGCTGCATTTGAGCCGAGGTGGTGATACTATCCCCAGGTAAACCCATGAACCACCGTAGAGTTGCATCCTTGAGAGGATGGGAATAATTTCAACTTCTGATCATCAGTAATGTAATCATAAGTTTTGCATATGACAGTAAATTCAAACAAGAAAGTATCTGGATCTTCTGAGGTCAGGCCATGGAAGTGAGGAAGAGCAGAGGGGCTTATGTTTTTCATATTAGCATCCCCATTGGTTTCTTTGATAGGAAAAACACCCTCAATTATTTTTCTATCTCCCCTTTCATTTCTATTTTCAGCCATTATGTCAGTTGGAATGGTTTCTTCTTCTTCCCCTATAGGCTCTTCAAAAATCTCTGGTTGTTTCCCTAAGGGGTCCCGTAATTCACAGCCACCGAAGAAGAGGGAAGGTTGGTTGTTTGAAATGGTGGGGGTATTTGGTAGAAATTTTCCTAAGTTATCCCTATTCCTATGAGGCATTAAATAAGTGGTTGTTTTGTTTTTCAAGCTTTAAGACTAATTGTAGAATGGAAAAGACAAATTGAATTGAAACTAACCGCTGAATGAAACCACTTGCAGAATGGAAAGGAAAGCAAACTTACTTACAACTACCTTGAAAAAATGAAACTAATAACAGAATGCAAGAGATAAGAAATGGAAGAAAGAAATAAGAAATCACATCTACTCAGACAACTCCCTGGAAATGACGCCAAAAAGTGATGAGTACCAATATTGCAACAAGAATGCTGCAACTCCTAGGGCTACCAACTTTACTTCATCAACTCGGGGTTCGTACAAACTTGGAGGTGACAGTGCTGTATACACAAATAGATGCAATGGGTCCACTCTTTGTCACTACTGAGTTGGGAAATATACTAATAGGGTTTCTCAAACCAACATTCTATTGATTTAGAAGAAGTTTGATTACCAGCTGAGAAAGGAGAATTTTACCCTAATTGAGAGGATTGAAATGCTACCTATTGCAATAATGAAAGTCTGTTATAGATTCCTAAAACGCACAACTAATCTAGCTATTTTTTAAGATACCTTACTTCAAAAGAATTCTAATCTAACATCTATGAAGTCCTAACTAACCTAAGCATGAAATCTGATCTAATCAAACACTCAACTGTTGTGTATGTGAATAAGCATAACAACTTTTTATTTTTGTCTTTCTGTGAAAACATGAATGCTAACCCTCTTGATTGCATGGCAGGTGGGAAAGGTGTAAAGAGAGATGGTTGTGATGGGTCAAATGGATTGGGAGGCAAGCAAGGTATTCTCCTAGCTTTCATGATGCATTTCTCACAAATCAGGCTCAAAACAGGCCACTGTAGGTCATCCTACAGGATGTCCTAATTCACTTACATGATCCCCTATTTTCCTACAAGAACAGACTGAAAGCATAAGGAGTGATTTGGATGGTGGTATGGAGCTTAGGGAAGGTGAGTGATGGAAGGAATAAGGAAAGGAAGTGGTTGGGACTCACTCAGAACTCAAACCAAAGTTGTATGATGGTTGGATTTTCTCAACAAGCATGACAAGTTGTCCTTGTGAAATGATAACTCAGATTGTGAACTTATTGGCCTTTGGCGATCATGGGTAGGTATGGTTTGGTTGAGATTGATGATATGAGGTCTTCCTACAATATTAAAACTCCTGCAACATCCATATCATTGTTGAAATTTATCCATAAATCATTTCAAAGCAAGAAAGGTTTACAACAACATAGGAAAACATAATCTCATCATTTATTTGCTTAGTTCATGCATGGAAATGCTTGAAGCCTATTATGAAGGCACCATGAAATCTAATACAAAGCTTAAGAGATCAGAAATGAAAATTACAACCTATCTTCTAAACTGAAAGATGCTGACCTAATTAGCAAAAAACCCTAAATTTCATAAGTACCAGAATTCTGTCTTTTTAGGCTGAATGGGAGTTTTTCCTCAAACCATGGTCCCTAAACGGAGGAAAGAGGTAAGATCCACCTGTATCAGCCTTTTTTGATATTTCCTTATCTCCCTAAATCTACTGTGAAATATATGCACAAATGGAAGCAAACTAATCAAATTCACCAATACTTGCAACGTAACAATGGTAAAATCAATTCAACAAGTGATCTATGAATTAACCTAAGCATACAAGTACAATAAGAGGAACCTTTGTTTCTAGGGTTGGGCCCTAACCCAAGAGCTTGAGCCCACTGAGTCAACTCAGTGCTCGATCAAGCGAATTCTTATTTTCATTAACATATCAAAAAAATACATAATAGTGTTTTGTCACAATCCTTCAACTTGAAAGTGCTTAGCTATGTTGCATAAAAAATTTGAATCCTAATGAGGATCTATGCCTCCTTATTTATATAGCTGAAGTTGCCAACAACTTCCTTAAATCTAGGGAGGCTTGGCTCCCAATCTCAAGATTAACTAGTTCTTAACTATCATTGGCTCAGTTTCCAATGATCCTCATGACTCGACTGCCTGCAACTGCGAGCTAGTGTGATTTGATTGAGGGATCTTCGAATGAGTGAGGATTTAATGAGGGAGATCCATCTCCTATAATCTTTCCTTATTGTCTTCATTCGAGTTCCTACACCTTAATTAGCTGTAATTTTCTCCTAGAAACCTGCAATCAATGCACATTGGACCACTAGACATAACATCTTACTTTTACTCATCTCATTAAGCAAAATATAATAAAAACATGTAAAGAATTATGAAAAGAGTTGATTTTAGTAAGCTTAGAGGTGTATTTAGGTCCATATATTTTACCCAATGATGAGCCTCATCATATGATCCACTAGGATAAGGTACACTGCCAACATTTTGAATAGCTCTGGTAGCGTGAGTTTGAGATGCACTCACATAAGCTCCACCTGAAATACGAGGTACATAAGGCAGAGATAGATGTTTCCCCCCATGTGATGGGGTAGGTGGTGGCACATATTTTCCACTTAATGGAGGACCTAAGGAACTAATAAGGACATTAATCGCCCCAACTGTAACTGTCGATTGTACAGGAACTGACAAAACTGCAGTCAGTACAGGAATTTAAGAGGTCATGTTTGAAAAAAATGGACCAGAAGTAGGCATGGATTCCAACGGCCAAATGGGATTGTGATAAAGTGAAGATGCACTTGGAGTGTCTGAAACCAATTGAGCCAAAGAGGTATAACCAGCTAGAAAAAAAGGTTCACTACTTTTAGGCAGTGGTGGAGGTGCAAAACTTCCCACATAAGGATAACCTTCATGTGGAAAGTCATATTCAAAATCATTGTCAACACTAGGAGTATGAGTGGCTGAGATTTCTGGAGGACCTTGAGAAGAGGTTGGAAACTCACCTTCTGAAGCCATGGGTGGAAACAGTTTGTGAGGGGGAATCTTAACTGATCATGGAGATTACTCCAAAGGAACATCATGATTATCATATGGACTATAAGGTTGTTGAGGAGATATGATGAATGGATCAAAAAGTGGATTCAGCGGGAATAAAACAAACCTTTATGGACTCTCAGGGGTTTCTGAATTAGATTCCTGAGACGATGGGTCTCAAGGTGGAGGATGAGAAGAAAGGGGTTAATACTTGTGATAATTCCAAGTTCAAGACCTTGGGCATCAAGTGACTGTAAAATATCAAGAGGAGCTCCTTATGGTGACCCTTCAATGTCAGATGATGAAGGGGAAATGTAAGGTAAACCCAGTGGTTCATCCACAATGACCTTTTCTCAAAAACAATAAGGGGTGGTTGATTTGAGCCTACAATTAAAATTTACTATTAATCAAGAAATATGAGTTCAAGGATCACTGCATTGGTAAGTCATGTTATCATGGGCAGTTAAATTTTAGAACATAAAAACAAGAAATAAATAAAAAAGGTTGTACTAGGAAACAGGGTTTACCAAGTACCCATGAACCGTTATATACACCTTATCCGAAACCAAGGACTTAACGTACAATATTCGATCTCCTCGAATGTTGTGCTCAGTGTATCATGTTTATAAGGTGGTTGACTCAGTTACCTGTGGCTAAAGGATAGCAACCTAGTGGTGTCTCCCAATGATCTGATAATCATTATGTGAGTGAACTTAGTTAAAGATTTATTAAATGAAGGTAATACAGACTCATATGTTGGTGTGTATGTCTATGTTATTTAAGCAACGAATCGATCAAATTGCAAAAACACAGACACTTCAAATGGAAAACAACAGAGAAATACACTAAGCAATATAAGAACAGAAGAATTTAATAAGGAGTTCATCCTATTCTCCAGGGTTACGTCTTCGGTCTAACTCTCAGTGGTGGCCTTATTTCATTGTGTCTTAAAGCAGAAAATTACAATGAAGGAGCTCAATGTGAGTCTCCTTAAATGGAATTTGCTTGGCAGGGTGGTTCTTGGATGCCCCAAGCCACTAGAGTACACAGATTATTTTCCTTACCAGCTCTTTGACCTCTCAAGTCTAACATATCCTCTTAGGGATGGCTTGAATCCCTCAAGCTCTTCTAGTGCTCGATGCTGCCTTCGGTCAGCTCGGCCCTCTTTCTTCCGTTCTACTGTTGCTTCACTGTCTTTCTTCTCTCTATTCTTCCTTTCCGTGCTCCATCCTCCCCTCGGGGTTTCGGTCATTCTTCCTCTTTCTACGTGTGTTATGTTCTCTGTTCATGGCTTAAAACCATTCATGCCCATGGCTCTTTGATTCCTCTTCCACTTCTCATCGGATCGCCTGCTACAGCTTCACTTGGAGTTCTCTGTTCGGCGTCATCATCTAGCTCGCAGGGAGTGGCCACATCCTCCTGCAGCTGGGCCAATTCACTTTATTGGTTCGATTTTTCCATTACGTCATGGAATGAGTCTTCTACCACCTTGGTAGTCAAATCGGATGTCAAATATTTAAAAGTTGTGGCTTAATCCCCTGTCGATTCTATTTTCCCATCGGGCACTATCTCAGCTATTAGATTTGGAGTCCCCAGATCCGATGTCATTCGCTCTCTCGCGCGGTTGACTAGCTCGACTGTTAATGCGCGATCAATGGCAGTTTTCTCTCTCCTCTGTTTGCCACGTGTTGACCTGTTAGTGGGATCACTCCATTTTCGCCAATTCCACTTACAATTTGAGGGTGCCCCCGATCAATACCACTGGTTTTCGGAGCAGGTCCCGCCTTAAGTGCTTTAGCCTTTATCCCACAGTTTTCTCGGCTCTCATGCAATCGAGCGCTTGGGGCTTCTCAATTTTGGGGTTTTTCACCTAGCGATGCGCGATTTAATCGTGCATCAAAAACCTCCTCCGTTTCTCGATTCGGGCCTCCCACGAGCTAAATTTTCCTCCTGCGCAGTCTCTAGGGGCATCGGTTAGTGCGCTTTGACTGAGGTCCTCATCATTCCACACTGGCTACCATTGCCACTGGTTTATAGGTGTTTTTGATCACTATTGTAATTTTTTTGAAATTTGTCCCAATCTGGTACAACCATGGCTCTATTTAATCTCTCTTTATGGATACAATTCGGATCACGACCTTCCCACTGAAAAGCTTTTGGACCACCAAAAGTTGGTTTTATTTCAAGCATCGACTAAGTGAGGGTACTACTGTCTCACTTGCCCAATCTCAATCCATTTTGCACTGCTCAGCTTTGAACCTTTGAGTCCAATTCTGAGGTACTCGACATCTCCTCTGCGTGTTGTCCTCACCTTCTTGTCCAAGGCTATGTCTTCCTACAATTCATTCAGATATTTAGGTAGCAGGTCATCAATAGAAGGAAATTGACTTTGCTCTTCAGGATCCTCAATCATTGAAGGTTTAAACAATCTCAAGCAGTCTACATTTACGACTGAGTAGATGTGCTTGTAAGCTGGTAGATCACGGCGAAAAGCATTTTCACCAATATTCTCAAGTATCCTAAAAGGTCCATACCTGATAGGCTTTAAATTTTTACCTTCACCTTGCATCCTATCCTTGCTGATATACAGCCAAACCTGGTCTCCAACTTGAAAACTATGCTCCATCCGATGCTTGTCATGCCTAGTCTTGTATTTGGCTTGGCTCTTTTCCAGTTGTTCCTGTACTTCTTGGTGGATCTCCTGGATTTGTTAATGAACCTAGTTGCCTTGTCCACATCACTGTGTCCATCAACTATAGTATCTTTACCAAAGACAAAATCCAAAGGAGACCTTGGTATGAAACCAAAACAGGTCTCAAAAGGAGATCTCTGTGTA
>APFE031113561.1:2338-18908 GCA_000404065.3 Pinus taeda
ATTATAAAATAGACACATTAAACAAACAAAAAAAATAGTTATTCAATGATCTCAGTCCATAATGTCCAAAATAACACTGTGATGAGTAATTGTAAAAACAGGAGGTGTAAATATTTTTAAAAACTAGTGCATAATTATAAAATTTTTGATAGACCTTTTTTGGTATATACAATATTTATATTCATGAAGTTCTTTTTTGTTTTTCTAATGTAATGATATAAGTGATTATATTGTTTATACGTTTTTTTGATGATGATGATGGTGGTTAACGTCCGCTGAGATCAAATAATGATCTATTGGACCTAAAAAGACAAATTATTTATTTTGATTTAAGATTTTATTCCTATGCTCAAAAATCTTGGAGAGAAGCCTCCCGAGTCACTATAATTTTGGGCATTGGTAAAGCTAGGAAGGTCGGTATTGTAACAAAGGTTGTGAAATTGAGATCTAATGTGGTTGTATGCAGGGCACTCTAAGAGGAAGTGGTTTTCATCCTCGATGCTCCTATTCTCACAAATATGGCAGATCCTTTTCATCCATGGCGTTTTAGGAACTGGCCAACGGCCAGTTTCACTATCGGGCTTATGAGAATTCGTTCTAATCTTTGCTAAGTCGTAAGAGTTTTAGTCAATAATTAAAGTCAAGTCGTAAGAATTAAATCTGTGTAGAGTATTTATAAGATATTTTTAATAATAGATTTTCTTTCAGGATACTTATAAAATATTTTTAATAATATTTAGGATAGGTTGAGATTTGTGTTCGAGATAACTATATTTTTTAGTTTTCCAATTTAATTTAAAGCATAAAATTTCCATTATATTTTTTAGTTTTCTAATTTAATTTAAAGTATAGAATTTCTATTTTATTTGATTCTTATTTATGATATTGAGTTTTTATTGTTTATTATTTGTTTAGAATTTTCAATAATTTTTGTAAACTTTTGTATCTATATATATGGATGGTTATTTCAAAACATTTTGGGATGAAAAAATATATGGATTTTGGGACACTAAAAGGGTTGAAAATGAAAAGCACTTGCTCAACTCTTACCTATATCCATTGTTGATAACATTTCTCATATTGCCAACTTTCTTGACTTGCTAAGTTAGCAAAACTATAATGACCTAGACACACTTCTTTCCCTTCCTTTTTATCATAAAAATAAAATATTAAAAAGTCTCAATTAATCTTTTTCTTAAAATTTCATAGACCATATTGATCTTATAAATATTATATTATATTATATATATATATGTATATCATAATTCTTATATATTTCTTTCTAAATAACTATAATTTTATATATTTCTAATATAATTACTAAAATATTAAAAATTGTTTAGTAAAAACATTTAAATTAATCTTATTTTAGACTATGTACACATTTTCAAAATAAATAAATATATTGTATTTTTTAATACATTTCCTCAATTTTGTGGAAAAAGGTTAAATATGGAAAATATTCCAAAATTCATCAACGTTCCATTGAACTTACCTAACATAATACTATTCATTAGATCTTATTGGTAAGAAAATCATTTCCATTTAACAGTTACTTTCTCACTAATATAATGTGTTTAATGTACTAATTTTAACATTTTAATAAATTTATTATCAAATAATTATAATTCCATTATTATAATTATAATTTTGTATTAATATAATTAATTAAAATTATTAAAATATTTTAAATAAATTTATTATTAAAATTTATACAATTTTAATATAATATACTATTAAAATATTAATCATATAAAAAAGATGTGTTTTTTATTTAAACAAAAACGGATTAATAATACGTCCACTCTCATCAATCGAGAGAAACGTTAATTTTAATGGTTAAATTATTATAAATCTGTCTCATATAAATATATGATAACAAATTTAATATATATATTAAAGTAGTGGGAATTGTATTTATCATTTAAAACAAAATTATATATATAGTTTTTCCGCAATTGGTTTATTGGATTGAAAATTATACCCTTTACAGTATATTCATATTTTCATGAGCTTTTTTGCTATGACATTGCAAATGCTTTTCTTTTAGAACAATTTTTACAAAATTTACAACCAAAAAACTATCTCTAGATTTGTCTATGACTTCTAACAAATTTTCTTTGCCAGCTTAGCAACTTAGCCTTAACATACTTTAGACGCTTACTCGTGCTAGACATAACAGGACTATACAAGACTTCTAAAAACCATACCCAAAACAAAAAAAGAAGCATACAACATCAGATTAGTTATCATGGTCATCACCAGCCAGGGGGGTTCACTTACTCAAGAGGATTCTAGTCATTACACAGACGTGATGGATCCCCTCCCATGCTACACACAAAGATACAACACATAATATCCAATTGATCATCCCCATTTCCAAGAAGGATGTCCAGGTGATGAACATAGTGCAATAAATATCAAAATTTTTCACTAAAGAGTTGATATGATCCCTCTGACAAGTTTCAATGCCCACCAGTATGCGCAGGTGGGTTTCAAGTCTCTCCACTCTTCTCTGAAGGATGTCAAACTACTGCGACTAGGTGCCCTGAGGAACGAGTCTTTGCTATGACTTTTCCCATCTACGTTTTGACATGCCATGTTGTGTCCATGATTTTATGATACAGGGTTTCTTGGGTCCAAGTGACACCTAAATCTATCACCAAATCGACCTCCTCCACCAAGTGACCCTCAACATTATTTGCCCTTTTCTCTTGGACTTCATTCTATTTAACTTCCATAATGACCTTTCCTGCTTCTGGGAGAAGGTCCACATAATATTGTGCAACCTTTCGGTCCATAGTCTCCATTCTTGTTCTTTTGTGATGGTTGGCTAATGAATGACCACCTCGTGGCCTTCCCTTGTGATAAATGTTCATGCCACAATCCATACTCCTGTGAGCCACTATTCTTCTCAACACCAAATGCATATTCTATACCTTTAGGAACCACATATCACTCTGAATAAAAAAATGATAAGTGGGGTGATTAATAACATTAAGCGCCTAAACACTGGAGTCCCCACTGCTCTGCAACTTGCTTATTGCAGCCATTATTTCCAGAATGGGTTGTGATAATTCACATAGATGCATTCTTGAACACCACATCCTCCCTCGAGTTTGCTTTAGCTGATACCTTTTTTATATTGCATGATTTGATGTAGGAATTAACTGCGAGCACTGACACTTCATTTGATAATCACTATTGTCATTAGGGAGAGAGGATTTTGTAGTCAGGATTGTACCCTCATCTGTTGCCACCTCATTGGCCTTTAATCTCCATCTACCACATCTTTGGATAATTCCAAGGCCACTTTTTTGTGATGATCATTACTTGAATTGGTTGCGAGGTAGCCCATGTCATCCAATTCTCGATGGTCATTAAAAATTTCTTGGGGTTTGACACCCCCACAGTGGATACCCAGCTCCACAATGTTTGTCCAAGTATGATTGTTTGATTTTGTGTCCAACTAAGCTATGCTCTTGCATTCATCCTCAAGAAGTCTAGGTTAGATGTCCTCCCATTCATATTCACAATGGAACACCAACACTTTCCCCCCCTCATTTTCCAGCATATCTCCCATTTTGTTGGTTGATCGACGAACAATGTTGAACTCAACGGTTTGCATGAGAATCAAATATCTATGAATCATGTGAATGATCTTGCTTAGGCGCTAGTGCTATTTCACATTCCCTAAGATGGATGTGTATTCTTGCCTTCTAGCTACCCTGATTTCTAAAGTTGAGTCTCCCTCTATTGTGTAGTGGTGTATATTGGCTTTGATCAACAGTTCTAAGCGTTGTTCCAGATCTAGAAATTCCACTACATTGTTCGTCATCATTCCAAAATTGCAATAGTAGAGTCTGAGGAATTTACCAATGGTGTCCCAAATTTCCCCTCCCACTCTAGTGTGACCCGAATTGCCCTTCGAGGCCTCATCAAAGTTTAACTTCAGAAATCCTATCAGGGGTTGTGTCTAAGATGTAGTCGATCCCTACATGCATGGTTCTTTTCTCCTGTGACCCGAAGGTTGAATCCCTTTCAGACCTAACGTTTGCAGGATTTTGTTTTCTTTCTTTGTAGGATTATTATATTCCTTTCGCTCCTGACAACTTAGGATTGTTTCTTGTATTTGTTGTAGGATTTGGGAGATCAATGATGGAGCTAGGGAACATTTGTCTTAGAATATCCGATGATTTCTCTCTTTCCATGCTTCCCAAATCATCAATTCAGGACTTAGGCTCCACAAGAGATTGACCACTCCATCTTTTAATATTTCTCCTCTCCAATTATTTGAAGTCTCTTAGATGTTATCTCTCTTTCTGTTTGGTTGTCAAAATACCTAAGCAACCCAATCTGATAGCGTAGTTAAGTATTGACAATTATTGAGTAGGTAGTTGATAGATTCTTCCCTCTTTAGGCATGGGTTGTATCATGAGGGCCCCAAAAAACCCCTGCAACAAAGGTTCTACCATGTAAAAAAAAATTTGTGCATTACCAACAAGATAAAGATCTTGATTTTTGGCCATTGCCGAGATGAGCAAATATTACTCCAATTCATCCCCTCGATATTTAGTTGGTCCTTCGTAAGATATTTGCGGGCTTATTTATGGTATAATGACCTCCTTTTTGTCTCCCCCATTTAAGTTGATCCTCATCCTCTGAATCGGGACTCCTTCATAGTCGAAGACCCTCATTCGGACCTTGGGCAATTTGGGCTAGTGATTATTCTATGAATTGGTTTAGGATGGTCCATTGTCTCCATTTTTGCTTGACTCCACCTAGGTCGTAGTACTAATGAACCACCCTTTTTCCTTCTACTTTTAGTGCCTCTTGGAATACATCTCATTTTGATTTTTGGCCACTACTGAGATGACCAAATCTTACTCCAATTCAGCCCCTCGATATCCATTTGGTCCTCCATAAGATATATTAAGGCTTCTTTAAGGTAAAATGACCTCCTTTCTGTCTCTCCCATTGAGGTTGGTCCTCATGCTCTAAATGGAGACTCCTTCATAGTCGAAGATCCTCATTCAGACCTTGGGCAATTTGGGCTAACGATTATTCTGTGAATTGGTTTAGGATGGTCCATTCTCTCCTTTTTTGCTTGATTCCCCTTGGGTCCTAGTACTAATGAACCATCCTTTCTCCTTCTACTTTCAGTGCCTCTTGGAGTACATATCGTTTTGATACAGCGTATTTTGGTTCTTGATGCCATCCATCCTCCCAAAATAGTGTTGTTTTGTCATTCCTTACCTCCCAAAAATAGTGTTCATTTATCAATTCACTATTTTTCCATTCCAAGTTTCATGAGGCAGATCCTATCACCCTATTGCTAAATATGATCAAAGCATGAGGGTGCGAAGATGGAGCATATTTAGCTTTCAAAAATGATGCCTAGGGGAGATTAACATCTTTAATTCATTGCCACCAGAATTTGGCTCCATAGAAAACATTCATTTTTTTTGGTCTAGAAGGCCTATACCTACCTAGTACTTTGGACTGTAAATTTTATCGCAACTCACCAATGCCCATTTTTTCCTTTCATTTATTCCAAAGGAACTTTCTATGGATTTATTTGATTTTATTGAGAATGACCTTAGAAGTTTGGAGAATAGATAATAAAAACATAGGGGTATCCTATAGAAATGATTTTATTAGCACCATCATACCTGAAAGGCTTACAACACACATTGACCATGTGTTGTAATTTTGCTACTAGTGTCTCATAGGTTAATTTCTTGTCCACCTTGTTTTCTAGAGGAAATCCCAAATACTTTGATGGAAAACATATCCTTTGAAATCCTAAATAAAGGGGAAAGGTTTTTTACATGACAATGTGAGTATTATAAAATAAAACCATGGATTTGGAATGATTTACCTCCATACATGAGGCAACAATGAAATCTTCAAGGATATGTTTGTAGGTTCTTTCCTCCTTAAGTAAGGGGACTCCATGCAACATTGTGTCATCGATAAGTTTTTGATAGGTTGTTGGATTTCATTTTGCATAAGGTTGTAGTTCTTTAATCTCCCATGTAGCAGTTGTGATTTCAATGGGTATAATGAGGCCCTACATGACCAAGAAAAAGAGGAAGGGAGATAGAGGATCTCCTTGTCTTAGGACCCTTGTGGGGGAGAAAGGTTGCATCAGGCCCCAATTGACCAAGATTGAAAAATTGTTGGAGGTGACGAGAGACATTATCCACTTGATCCAATGATACCTAAATCAAAGGGCTTTTAAAAGGTTCTCCAGTTATTCCCAATTTATCTTACCATATTCTTTAGAAATATCCAACTACATAATCATTCCTGGCTTTTTCTGAGTCTTGAGGGAGTGAATGATTTCATGGTTCTGGATTATATTATTGAGGATTTTGCTACCTTCCACAAATCCCACCTATTCCTTCAACACCAAAATTGGGAGCATGGGTTTTATCCTATTTTTAATGAATTTTGAGATAATTTTATAGACTACAGTGTAGAAAGAAATAGGTAGGAACATATCTATATTGTTGGCTCCTTTTTATTTTACGATCAAAGTTATGAGAGTAACATTCAAGGCTTTTAGCACATATGCTAATTTGTGGGACACTTCGACTACCTCAACTATCTCATGACCCACAATTTCCCAACATGGTTTGAAAAAGTCAACTATGAATCCATCCAGGCAAGGTGCTTTGCCATCAATCATATCTTACACCACCTTTTGTACTTCCTCCATCGATATTGTCTTATTGATATTATCATTCTGCTCCTTTGTTCTTAGTTTGAGAATATTCCTAACGATTTTAAACATGGCCCCTCATACGTTTTGTAGTGCTTCTAATGTAATATCTCATAGATGTTGGAATAGTATGTTCTTGATCTCTTAATGGGACTAGACCTCCTTCCCTACCTTATATTTCAATATCAAAATCTTTTTGTGATTTCTATGAGAGATCGTGGTACGATTCAAGAATTTCGTGTTCTTCTCCCCATCTTAAAGCCACTATACTCTATATTTTTGTCTCCAAAACGTTTATTCTTGTTTACATCATTATTCCCATTTTCATTGTAGGGATAGTTCTTGATTTTCATTTTCCTCATTGAATCCTTCCTCCACTGTTGATATTTGTAGAGTTTCTAGTTTAGATTATATGTTTTTCTTTTCTTGCAAAACATTACCAAACCCACGTTTGTTCCACAATTTAATTTTTTCTTTAATAAACCTCAGTTTTTGCTATAGGTTCAAAACATTGGAACCTCTCATAATTCTAGCTTCCTTCCACCATTGCTTAACTTTACTTGCAAAATTGAGATGGTCCTGCCAAAATCCTTCAAAGAAGGGTTTTTTGTTTGGGGTGTTGTAATCTACGTAGTCAGGGATACATGTCAATGATATGATCTCTTGATATACAAGATATTAGCTTCCATGGTTATTCCTTGCATGATCAACTCCTCCGAGGTTAGGAATTTGTCTAGCCTCGAAACCTCCAAAAACTTACCTCCCGTATTTGTCAGGGTAAATAAAGCATTTAGGGCCTCTAAATCCACCAGATTCAATTTGTCGATAATATTTTGCAAATTTGTAAAGTCCCTATACAACTTCCTAGTTCCTCATTTGTTTTCTACTAGGGAAAGAATCAAGTTGAAATCCCCAGCCACAATCCATTTTGATGTGGCGGTACCTTCTTTGAAGAGTTTCTAAGGACTAGATAAAATTAAGCTTCTCATCAATTTGTTGAGGGTCATAAGCATTAGTGCAAAGAACCAGATCTAACAACCCTATATATTGTATGACGAGAGAAAATGCATTTGGAGAGTCTTGAGAGGACAAAAAATGGATTGTTTGGGGATTCCATAAAGTTAAGAAACCACCTGCCAAATTTCTAAATTTTATGTCTGCAAAATCGTACTGATACCAAAATCTCCCACTGCTTATTTTCATATGAGTCACAATACATTTAGTTTCTTGAATAAACATAATATCAAGATTTTCTTTTATCATTCTTTTCTTTTAGAGTTTTTTACTTTTGAGAGCTATTCAAGCCCCTTATATTCCATGTTAAAACTTCCATGGGAAAAGAAAGAGTTTGGATTCCAAGGTTTCATCTTACCTAAAAGCACCAAATTTCTTTTAACTCTATATATTATTACCTTAAAATACAAAATATAATCATTAATTTTATTATTACATTTTAATAAATTAAAATCAAACTATTTAATATATTTACTACTATATGCTGAATATTAATAATATAATATTAATACTACATATGCTGAATATTAATAATACAATATTAATACTACTATATGTTGAATATTAATAATATAATATTAATATAATATAGTGTTATTACTTATTTATATAATAATTATTCTATAATTTAAAAATTTATTTCTAATTTCATAATTAAGTTAGATATCAATTATGTGAGCTTTCCCTACTTGGTAATACGAAAGATTTAATGATATCTTTAGATTTGAAATTATACACTTTAAAAAAAACCACACACTCTTAATCAATAAACATAAAATAATTATTAAATTAACAACAATATTATTTTAAAATTTACAAATAATATATTGTACATTTTTATATTATAATTAATTATTTATAATAATAATAAAAATAATATTTTAAAATAATATTTACTATTTCAAAATGAAAAGGATCATTTTAAAAATATAATAAATTTGATAGGATTCTATATTATAGTTAATTATTTTTAGTTTATATTATAATCCATTATTACTACATCAAAGTTAATGAAAATCAAATAAGAATTCTTTAAAGTAAGATTCATTGTTTTAAAAGGAAAAGAACCATTTTAATTATAATAAATTTTTTTCTATGTAATTACGCCGTAAGGCATTTCCCTCTGAAATCAACTCCCTCCACTGTCTTTCTGTCATAATCTTGATCGTCAGATAGATTGTTAGATGATTAAATGTTTTTCTACCATTAGATGCATCTAACCGTCAAGTACACTAAATCTTAAATTGCAGTGTTATAGCTATAATCTCCTTTACAATTCTTTCTGTTTGGTGGCTCCACTGGATACGACAAATCGATTCGATGGATCCACTGGGTGCATACAAAGTGGTAGCCATGGGATGACCCCGTGATCAGCAAGGCGATATAGTGGAAATACATGAGTCCACTTACAGGTCATGGCGTATTGCAGGAACCATGCCCGAGGATTTGTGGGTAGTGCGGCCACATATAGGAATGACTTTCTATTGTTTGATCATCAGTGGCATCAGTGGCTGGTGGGTCATAATGGGTTTCAATCAGAAATGGTACTTCCATTTCTACACCCTTGCCAGAGACGGCCAAGAAAAAACACATGTTCCCTTATCTGCTCACATGTGGGTTGCAGGTTCTAGTTACAGGTGCGAAGGTAAAAGATAGAGAGGGGCTTTTGCATGAGGATATTTTATGGGATTTTCAAAAGGTGAAGGCAAACTCCTCTGTTTCTTCATCCTCATGCTGGAAAGAGGTAGCCAGAATGCCTCTGTTTCTTCATCCTCATGCTAGAAAGAGGTCAGTAGAATGCCTCCATCCTTGTGTGAGGATGTTAACAGGACATTGTATAATATTCACAACAAGTATCTTCTTCAAATGCTACAACAGAAAAAAAAGGTAATCCAAATATTTCTGAAGATAAAAGGCCTCCAACTCAATCCTCGTTGCCCAAAATGCCCTATGTTTCAACTACTGGACTAGGCCCAAATGGGAAAACAATTAGTGGATTCTTGTACAATTATAGCAGAGATGAGATTAGTATAGTTTGTGTGTGCCATGGCACATTCTTGTCACCTGCAAAGTTTGTACAACATTCAGGTCGTACAAACTTTTCACATCCTGAAAGGCACATTGTTTTCAATCCATCCCTATCTTCAAATGAAGATGCATCAAACCTGCAATGAAAAGTTATCCAAATAAAATCTTCGATGTATACCTAAAAAAAACGTTTCCCTGAAGGATTATCTCTATGTCACTTGCCCCATAAAAGGTTTTTGAAATTGAGTGACTAGACATCCAATTTGGAAGCACTCCTCTTCTGCTCACAGAGCAGAATTTTGCTTCTAGACCTAGAAATCCCAAGATTAGGATTCCAATCTCTCTATGGTTTGACCCCTCCTGTGTGACATGATTTCCATTTCCATTCTCTCCGTGCTCTGCCCTATCTGTATAGCATGTAGTTCAATTCAATTACCTTTATGGATAGTTTCATTCCCAATTTCTTTGTGGTTTTCTCCACTGGTATGGTATGAGTTTCAATTCCAATTTTCTATGGTTCGCTTCACCTGTATGGTATGCGTTTCAATTTGAGTCTCTTTGTGGCTTGATTTTTAATTCCAATCACTCTATGGTTTGGTCCATCTGCATAGCACAAGTTTCAATTCAAGTCTCTTTTTAGGCTTCCCCTCCTGTATGGGATGCGTTTAAATTCCAATTTCTCTTTTGTTTGCCCCATTCTTATAGCATAATTTTCAATTTGAGTTTCTCTATGGTCAGCTTCACATTTATGGCATGAGTTTCAATTCCAATCCCACTGTATTTTACTTTTTTCTCCACCTCTATGGCAATAGTTTTAATTTGGGTCTCTTTATGATCTGCCCGACCCGTATGGTATGAGTTTCCATTCCAATCTCACTATGGGTTGTCCTACTTGTATGGCACATGTTTATCAAAATTATCTCTTTACTGCGTACCCATTCTACTCTTATTTTAGTAGATGGGCTCCCTGAAATCTATGCAACCTCTTGCAAACACTCAGTTTTATGATAGAAGTATTCATATATGATAACAAAAGTAGAAGTCGATCAAACTTAAGTAGATCCAATCTTGGTTTAAGAAGTTGAAACACTGCAAATCATCCTGGGATTCAGTGGTATGTGGGCTGTTGTTTTAAGGTTGGTTTGATCTCTATGCATTTTCTCAAGTAATTTCATTCAAATTTTCTACATGTACTAAGGATTTACAGTCTGTAGATCCTGACTTTGTTGTGTTGATGGCATGGCGCGTGTCAGGTATCTGAGTCCTCTTTCAGCAGTTCCCCTAGTAACTCTTGTTGCTCTTGGGCTCTATGAACTTGGGTTCCTGGGGGTAAGTGGACACTGAGCACCATTTCTGTTATGTTCACTTGGCTTAAACAAATTCTATTTCAGAAGCTGATCTCTATTGCACTCACTTGGTATTAAACAATTTTTCTATTTGCTTGAATAGAATTCATATGCTTCAAGTTTTAATGAATGCAATAATTGCATTTGAGTTATATGGGTATAGAATTCCTAAGCTTGAGTGCCCTAGTCCAGCATTTTTTTTAGTTAATATGGAAAGCTGTAGGGTACTCAAAATTACAGTGTGATTACAACTGGTTTGGAACAAAAGGACCTGCTCAAGTATGCTAGCTAACTTGACTATCACCCATATTGCTTGGATAATTACGAGCTTGATGACGATTTCTATTAAACAAGGTCCATTTGTTGGACTTTCATTTATCTTGAAGCAATAGATATTTTGATTTCATATCCGCAAACTCTTCTTTTGAATGGAGGCAGTGTGTGCTTTTCTACATCGTAGGTGATTTCTAGACAGATAGTTTGGTTGGAACTTAACACCTGCTTTTACACACATACTCAAGATGAAATATATTGCATAAACTAGATGAAACAAAAAATGTTTTTGGGAAATGTATTATGAATAAAAAATGTTTGACTTAGATTAGTCCTGATTTACTCCTAATTATATCGTCTAATATATATTTAAGGTTTATAATTTTAACACAATAGCATATTATGTACGATCTTTATTAATATTAATCACATTAGTAATAAGCAGTGTTCGAATTTGGACTGTTTCATAAATGGATCATGGTAAGTTCTGAAAAGAATTATTTCCAGTTTGTTTTGAAACTTCTCTTGTGAAAATTTAAGCTATAATGACTAAATGACATAGCCACTGAACCTTTTTGAATCTAGTGGATTCAATTTTACTTGCGCTGATACACTTTATGGTACGGGTTTCCATTCAAATCTCACTATGGGTTGTCTTACTTGTATGGTACATGTTTATCAAAATTATCTCTTTACTGCGTACCCATTCTACTCTTATTTTAGTATATGGGCTCCCTGAAATCTATGCAACCTCTTGCAAACACTCAATTTTATGATAGAAGTATTCATATATATGATAACAAAAGTAAAAGTCGATCAAATTTAAGTAGATCCAATCTTGGTTCAATAAGTCGAAACACTACAAATCATCCTGGGATTCAGTGGTCTGTGGGCTGTTGTTTTAAGGTTGGTTTGATCTCTATGCATTTTCTCAAGTAATTTCATTCAAATTTTCTACATGTACTAAGGATTTAAAGTCTGTAGATCCTGATTTTGTTGTCTTGATGGCATGGTGCGTGTCAGGTATCTGAGTCCTCTTTCAACAGTTCCGCTAGTAACTCTTGTTGCTCTTGGGCTTTATGAACTTGGGTTCCCGGGGGTAAGTGGACACTGAGCACCATTTCTGCTATGTTCACTTGGCTTAAACAAATTCTATTTCAGAAGCTGATCTCTATTGCACTCACTTGGTATTAAACAAATTTTCTATTTGCTTGAATAGAATTCATATGCTTCAAGTTTCAATGAATGCAATAAATGCATTTGAGTTATATGGGTATACAATTCCTAAGCTTGAGTGCCCTAGTCCAACATTTTTGTTAGTTAATATGGAAAGCTATAGGGTACTCAAAATTACAGTGTGATTACAACTAGTTTGGAACAGAAGGACCTATTCAAGTATGCTAGCTAACTTGACTAGCACTCATATTGCTTGGATAATTACGGGCTTCATGACGATTTCTATTAAACAAGGTCCATCTGTTGGACTTTCATTTATCTTGAAGCAATAGATATTTTGATTTGATATCTACAGACTCTTCTTTTGAATGGAGGCACCGTGTGCTTTTCTGCATCGTAGGTGATTTCTAGACAGATAGTTTGGTTGGAACTTAACACCTCCTTTTACACACATACTCAGGATGAATTATATTGCATAAACTAGATGAAACAGAAATTTTTTTTGGGAAATGTATTACGAATAAAAAATGTTTCAAAAATGTTTGACTTAGATTAGTCCTGATTTACTCCTAATTATATCGTCTAATATATATTTAAGGTTTAAACTTTTAACATAATAGCATATTATGTACGATCTTTATTAATATTAATCACATTAGTAATAAGCAGTGTTCAGAGTTGGACTGTTTCACAAATGGATCATGGTAAGTTCTGAAAAGAATTATTTCCAGTTTGTTTTGAAACTTCTCTTGTGAAAATTTAAGCTATAATGACTAAATGACATAGCTACTGAACCTTTTTGAATCCAGTGGATTTGATTTTACTTGCGCTGATAAACTTTATTGTATGAGTTTCCATTCCAATCTCACTATTGGTTGTCCTACTTGTATGGCACATGTTTATCAAAATTATCTCTTTACTGTGTACCCATTCTACTCTTATTTTAGTAGATGGGATCCCTGAAATCTATGCAACCTCTTGCAAACACTCAGTTTTATGATAGAAGTATTCATATATATGATAACAAAAGTAGAATTCGATCAAATTTAAGTAGATCCAATCTTGGTTCAAGAAGTCAAAACACTGCAAATCATCCTTGGATTCAGTGGTCTGTGGTCTGTTGTTTTAAGGTTGGTTTGATCTCTATGCATTTTCTCAAGTAATTTCATTCAAATTTTTTACATGTACTAAGGATTTACAGTCTGTAGATCCTGATTTTGTTGTCTTGATGGCATGGTGCGTGTCGGGTATCTGAGTCCTCTTTCAGCAGTTCCCCTAGTAACTCTTGTTGCTCTTGGGCTCTATGAACTTCGGTTCCCGGGGGTAAGTGGACACTGAGCACCATTTCTGTTATGTTCACTTGGCTTAAACAAATTCTATTTCAGAAGCTGATCTCTATTGCACTCACTTAGTATTAAACAATTTTTCTATTTACTTGAATAGAATTCATATCCTTCAAGTTTCAATGAATGCAATAATTGCATTTGAGTTATATGGGTATAGAATTCCTAAGCTTGAGTGCCCTAGTCTAGCATTTTTGTTAGTTAATATGGAAATTTGCAGGGTACTCAAAATTACAGTGTGATTACAACTGGTTTGGAACAGAAGGACCTGCTCAAGTATGCTAGCTAACTTGACTAGCACCCATATTGGCTAGATAATTACGGGCTTGATGATGATTTCTATTAAACAAGGTCCATGTGTTGGACTTTCATTTATCTTGAAGCAATAGATATTTTGATTTGATATCCGCAGACACTTCTTTTGAATGGAGGCAGTGTGTGCTTTTTTACATCGTAGGTGATTTCTAGACAGATAGTTTGGTTGGAACTTAACACCTGCTTTTACACACATACTCAGGATGAAATACATTGCATAAACTAGATGAAACAGAAAATGTTTTTGGGAAATGTATTATGAATAAAAGATGTTTCAGAGATGTTTGACTTAGATTAGTTCTGATTTTCTCCTAATTATAACGTCTAATATATATCTAAGGCTTAAACTTTTAACACAATGGCATATTATGTACGATCTTTATTAATATTAATCACATTATTAATAAGCAGTGTTTAGAGTTTGATTGTTTCACAAATGGATCATGGTAAGTTCTGAAAAGAATTATTTCCAGTTTGTTTTGAAACTTCTCTTGTGAAAATTTAAGCTATAATGACTAAATGACATAGCTACTAAATCTTTTTGAATCCAGTGGATTCGATTTTACTTGCGCTAATACACTTTCTAGCTTGAGTAGCTAGCATAGATGAAGTCCTTTCATTTGGTTCAAATGTATTTCAGAAATATTTGCATGCAGTAAAAGTATTAGTGACTAGCATAATAATGACCTGACTCAAGTGTTGTCAATTTAATGAACTTTAAGTCACTAAAATTGACCTGATATGTCTTCAACCAAATCATGTCAGTTTATTCAGCTATTAGTTAATAGCCCAACTCTTAGTTTTTATTTTAACTTTCAACGAGTTAAACTTGCATTTACAATAATAAGTTTTGGGTCCTATCGAAATAAGTTTTGCAATTTTCAATAGATTGATAGGTTTTTTGCGTCAAACTTGGAATTTCTTTTGTTCACTAAACACCCATATGTTTGGATATCCATATTACCTGCCTTCAAATTTATGTTTGGATGTATATTTTGTAATATCTATTCTATTTGAATTTCCATTTTGTTTGAAAATATATCTTCTTTTTTTTGAAAAAAAAGTAAAATGAAGTGTTGCACTCTGATGTTATTTACAGGTGGGGAAATGCGTTGAAATAAGGCTTCCACAACTTATTGCACTAGTCTTCTTTTCACAGGTAAGGAATTAACCAATTCCCATTATGTGTAAATTTCTAGAGTGTATCTCTCTAGATATATATCATATATCCTGTTCCTAGTCTTTCCATGCTTTTTTAAATCTGTTGTATTAAATGATTTGTAATTGGAAAGATTGTGGCACTAATTTGTTGCAGAATGAAACTAACTGATTAAACTCTTTTTTCCTCCCTTTCAGTATGGTTGACATATCAAGACTCGTAAGAAGCCTTTATTTGAGCATTTTTCCATCATAATTGCAGTTGCTATTGTGTGGGCATATGCCCATATTCTCACGGTAGGTTGAGCATACAAGGATACCCCTTAAAGGACCCAAGCCCATTGTCGAACAGACCGTTCTAGACTAGTTAGTGGTGCCAAATGGTATGCATTCTTACAAGAAGCATGCATACTAATTGTCATGTCACTTCATACAATACGTTCTCATGCAAAGCCTCAGCATGGTATTTATTATTCTGCAGGATAAGTGTTCCATATCCATTTCAATGGGGAGGACCTGTTTTTGATGGAGGACAGTCTTTTGTAATGATGGCTACAACATTTGTGTCTCTTGTTGAGTTCTGCCTGCTTGCTATATATCAGATATACTTTCTTCTCGTTTATCCCGTTGATATTCCTTATAGTTATCTATGGGTTTCTATTTGAAAACAAAATTGGGTATTGACTACTATTTTTTTTTCTTTCATAAATTTGTAGTCTACTAGTGCATTCTATGCTGTTTCAAGGTTTGCAAGTGCCACACCTCCCCCTCAATCTATCATCAGTCGTGGTATAGGCTGGCAGGTAAGGAAATGGATTCGTTGCTTTCACCCTTATGGCTTCAGGTAATTGGAAGATTGTATTGTTGTAGTTGATGGAATGTAATGGTCCTCCCTACAGGGAATTGGAATTTTATTGGATGGGATGTTTGGAACTGGAAATGGGTCCACAGTATCAGTGTAAGAACCAGGCAACTTGACCCATTTCTGGCAACTTTAGCTCCAACTTGACCCATTTGGCAATACTAGCTTTCACATTTGTCTTATCTTGCGAATTTGCAATGAGAATGTTGGTCTTTTGGGGTTGACATGAGTTGGGAGTTGCAGGGTGCTCCAGATATCAGCAGGGTTCATGATATTCTTCTCTGTTCTAGGTGATAATAAACTCAAGTTGGGATATTGTTCTCATTAT
>APFE031113568.1:36091-65700 GCA_000404065.3 Pinus taeda
TTTTATATTATTATTGTTAGGTCGGCTGGGTTATATTATGACTCCTTAGACTCCTATATATAGAAAGGAGGTTTTGTCATTTGAATCATCCAAGAATTGCTCATTTGTGTAATGTAAAGGAAGTTGCCCCCTCGAAGAGGCTGAATTCTAAGGCGTTGATCTCTCTTTTCTATCTTTTTGTGAGCTTGTTTCATAACAGTCACATACTATAATATAGATTTTGAAGTCCTCCTAAATTAGGGATCAAGATTACCCTATATGAGCTACACATTACCACAACATTGGGGTGTAGAAAAAGACTATACAGGGGTCCTAGTTCATTCTTTACTTTCAGTTAATTTGTCATCTTTCTGGCATTATTCTTCATCCACACATTCAATTGAATAATGTTATTTTTTTTTAAGTAGATGTTGATTCCCGTGGAGGAAGATGAGACCTCTCAAAAGAAGTCTTGCAGTTAGGGTGTCCAATCAGCTCCACATAGCTGACCAGGTTACTATGTCAACCACATTGGTAGATGTCATAGCAAACAAATGGTCATTCAATGTAGCCAATGAACCACACAATTTTGTCTTGTACTCTCGCAACTTCCTTGGCGCCAAGCATTCTAAGGTTTCCAAGAATCCTCTACATCTTCCTCTTATCTTTCATCATAATGTAAATGTTCTCATCATGATGTCAATAGTTAGGATGAGACTAATTAATATTGTACTAGGCGGTAGGTATGAGAGAGCAGTGAGGAATCTCAAGAGTCATGATGGATGAAAGGTAATGAGAGTAGGCCAAGGGTCATGATAGGTGAAAGATCACCTCATCTCTATAAATGCTCCCCCCTGCTTCATTGAGATGGACTTTAGCACTTGAGTTGAGGCTAATATTAGATAGTTGATTTATGCTTGAGAGCTAGAGCCACTCAGCTCTTGGTAGCTAGTAGAGTGGAGTTATAGTGAGGCTAGGGTTTGCATTGGGCAATGGTATGAGTAGCCCATGTTCCACTATTGGGAATTGACCAATTGCAAGATATGTAATTGAATTTGCAGTAACTTTAGTAAGATGTTCTTCATCTTTGGCACTAATTCCCATGCTTACTCATGGTGGTTGTACTGGTTGTCTGGTATTTTCACTATATTTATATGTGTGCTTTCATATACACAATATGTTATGGACTGATTCGTAGTTGTTGCATGTATGTTTTTCTTTTGAATCCATGTTTACTTATTTCTTGCTATGTTGGTGTTCTATTGTGAACTATTTTGCAATTAACTTCTGGCATGTTCCTATTTATTGTATGTCTGATTGGGTTTTAGCTCACTGATCCCTCTCATGGCATACCTCTTCTTATTGCTGCTGAGACTTGTTCGTACGTCTTTCTGCAATTTTTCAATCTTGGGTTGATTTTGTTTCACTGTCTTGGCACTTTGTTCTTGTCCTCACTCTAACACCTTCTCATTTGAAAACCAAGAGCGGAAACATTCATGGTGGCAACTAGACCCACATATCGGATGGGGATCCTACCCCAAAAAGTGTGAGGTTTAATTGGGAATTCAAACCGGGGAGACCCCCTACTGGTTTGCGGTACATTTCAACCCGTTGACAAAAGTGAAAGATGATATTAATAGCTTGAGACTGTAAATTTAAGAGTTTCAACATACTTCTATTTTTTATCATCATTCCTTTATTTCTATAGTTGATTTAGTTAGTGTTGTCTCATTTTCCCCTTCAGATCTAAATATATTTTCTCTTTCTAGGGACCAATTTAATTCCCAAAAGGAAGGAAAGACTTTTATTTAAATATATTAATTGCATCGAAGTTTCGATCTGTCTAATTTTAAGGGTTTGTTGAGCATATACTACATTAATTAATCTATAGTGTACTTGTTTTAATTTTAAGGCTAAGTGAGTACTACTGGAGCTATGAACAAATGTTGTGCTCTCAAAAATAACTTTAATTAATACAATATCTTTAATTATATCTAAAAATATTTGTTTTATAACTTATATACATTATTTTTGTTAAATATTATGCATTAATTTTTCAATTTTTTTCAAAGTAATAAAACATTTAGAATAAACTTTTTATTTCTCATCGACGAAAAAAATCATAACATCAAGAAGAAAAAATAATGAATCAATAATTATAAATACATGTAAAATTAATAAATAAATTTTAAATCCATTAAAAATACAAAATAAATTTATAACCATAAGATGAAATTAATTATTATATTATATATACTTATTATATATATTAAAAAAAATATATATATTTGTAAAAAAAAAATATTGTTATTATATATATATATCCAAAACATAAAATTATATTAAAACTGTAAAAATAATTAATCAATTATTTTAAAAAGATTTAACACAACTATTTTAGAAGTCAACCATCGTAATTGCCAAGGGCATTGGTAGAGCTTTAGGTACAAAATTACAACACTAAACATATGTATAAATTCAAGAAATAACTACACAAACTTCCATACAAGTGAAATATTAACTAAGGGGTTCATCTTTGTTGTAGGAGGGCACTTGTTTCTATGTTGAAACACAAGCATTTAAATTAAGACACCCACTAGAATCCAATTGCATATTCAATTTGTTGATGAAGACATAATCTTATCCTCCGATCGTTGAATCTTTGATCATTACTGAACAATAATATCCATGGTGGTAGAGACATAAGCCGCTAGTTCTTGAACCTTGAGTTGCATATGCAACATCTCATTCAAGAGTTCTTTGAATCAATATCTTGAAGACAAAGGGGCCAAGGATATGCCATATTGAGGGTAAGAGGGATGCAAACTAAAATCTTTAACAACTGATAAATATATTATACTTGGACCCCAAGAATAGAGAAAAACATGCCAAGGAAAATATATTATTCTCTAGTGAACCACTATAACCTATTATAGGCTCCGAACTCCCCAAGCAAAAGAAAAAAAGGGCCTACATGATTCCCTCATTCATAAAACAACAAGCTAGCGAGGCCCTTATAATTAGGGACTTAGTGACAATTTTAATAGAATTCCCAACCACCAATGGAATAACTTTGACTATACCCTCAATTTCCTGAGAGAATCAAGTTAATAAGGGAATTGATAGTAAATTCAAATGTTTCTTTACCTGGATTCCCTCAACTTTGACATGGGTGGTTAAGCCCCTTACCTCTTCCCAACAGAGCATGGTAGTTATAATGACCTACTCTCGTCGTCCTCCCACCAACTCAAATAACAAGATAATGATGTCCAATCCTCCAATTTACATCCCCAAGACATTTCCTTGTATCCACTAAACTAATAGATATTTTTAAATAGAGGAGGAATGACCTGTTATAGTGTTTTATGAACCCAACATTTCAGACTACCAAGTGAGTCCATCATCAGGGAATGTCACAATAGATATTCTGTATATATTCATGATGTATCCATGAGCTATATTTTAAGTTATTTTCACTCTAGATAATATTAATTTCTCGAATTCTGATGCGCTCATAGATATTATCTTTTCCAATATCCAACTTTGTAACTTGTATCCACGGGAGAAGGGTACTATCATTCTTAAAAATCCAGATAACTAGATCTACACAAATAAGGACTACGACCAACTTCCCAACACACAATATAACATTAAATTTCGAAAAGGGTTCACATGCATTAGCCCCTTTCATATATCCTAGAACCCTCCATCGTTGTATGCTTATGGCAGTCATTTTTCAATGTCGCCGTGGCCGTCCACCATTCTTATGGAATGGGGAGGTGAGTAACCACTTCATTCACCACAAGGGAGCCCACTTCAAATTGAATTTTATTGTTTTCCATTTGATCCATGATGGCCTTATTGAGGAGGAGCAAGAAAATATGTAACCATGTATTGGCCATTTTTCTGAATATGGTTTTGATGTAACATTATATTAAAAGTGTAAAAATATTTAGCACAATTTTTTCTAAACCAATTATTTCAAAAAGATTTAACACAACTCTTTTAGAATTCCACCATCTTAATTTCCAAGGACATTGGTGGAGCTTTAGGTACAAAATAGCAACACTAACTATATGTATAAATTCAAGAAAAATTCCAAAAAAAAAAAAAACTACACAAACTTCCATACACATGTAATATTAACTAAGGGGTTTATCTCTATTGTAAGAGGGCACTTGTTGTTGTAGGAGGGAACTTGTTTTTGTGTTGAAGCACAAGCATTTAAATGAAGATGCCCACCGAAAGCCAATTGCATATTTTATTTGTTGATGAAGACATAATATTATCCTCCAATTTTTGAATATTTGATCATTACTCAACAAGAATCTCCATGGTGGTAGAGATATAAGCCACCAATTGTTGAACCTTGAGTTGCATATGCAACACATCATTGAAGAGTTCCTTAGAACCAATATCTTGAAGATGAAGGGGTCAAGGATGTGCCATATTAAGGGTAAGAGGATTGCAAACTAAAATATTTATCAACTAATAAACTATTCTGCTTGGACCCCCAAGAATAGGTGATCCAAAATGGATTCAGAATAGCCTCCAGATCAAAAGTCTTCAAATATAGGTGAAACTGGAATCATGTTGAAGTGCTTATGAATTCGAAGCCAACGGTGCAAACAGTCTGTAAATCCAAGTTCAGATGAGAAAATTAGAGCCAATTAAAGATTGAGGTCAAAAGTTAATGCCTACATTAGCATGACATGTGGCAACCCAGGAAAGAGTCACAAGTTCTTGGTGATGTCAGCACAGAAGGTGATGTCGCAGTTTGTGATTAGTTAATACCACAAGTGATGAAATCAACGTGTATCACATCGAAACATGCAGACACGGTAACCTAGAAAACAGACACGATAAAGTTATGCAAAAGAAGTCAAAATCCTTTGAGTTACAGCAAGGAAGCAGTAAGTGGCTTATCCGTGCCTTCAAGGTAGGAAATGGGTTTCCAAAAATCTGCACAATTCCACTCAACGGTCAACACGTAGCATCCTAAAACCTCTTTCTCGCGTGCCTTCAGAGAATTAGCAGATGTGCTAGTTGGAGTGTGAGAGAGTTTTCGGATCCCTCATGATAGATCGACGGTGCAGAATGTCTAGAGTAGTTGATGAACGAGACATGATAGCCATTAGATTGTTTGATCTCGAGATCAGTGCCAGGAAAAGGCCAGATGGTCAAGGCTTGTTAGGGCCTAAATCTACCTCAAGCTGAGAAAGGTAGGACCTAGAGTAACATCAAACCAAGCTTAACCTGGTAGCTAGCCCTACCAGGTTGGGAGAGGGATCTCTCCTTGTCAATCTCAGTAAATATGATCAATGAGGCTTGATATGACTGATGTAAGGATTGATTTTAGTCTAGGTATGTGTTCAGAAGAATTTGATGATGTTTTGTTGGCTTGAATGTGAAAGGTAGATTTGGGTCCAGGGAATGGGCTTAGTTTTGAAGAGATCTCTATGGGACGAGGTAGGAAAATGACTTAGTACTTCAAATTGAGTGAGATGGAGAGATTTTAGACTGGTGAGAAGTTGAAGAGGGCATGAAAGTCTTAGGGATCCTCTTCAAATAGCTGAAAACATAAATAACTAAACAAAACCCTAGGTAGAGCACTATAATTCAATGAATTCTACCTTTATCCTTGTTTCATTTAGTTAAGATGAATAGAGAGAAGATGATGGCATACATAAAACACATGTAAACTTGCAATTACAGGAGGAAACACAATACCAAATCAAGCTGCCACAACAATCCCATAAAGTGTTGCAAACCCTGGTATATTCCTTTGCCAAACTGCTGAAATAAGTGTACAATAAAGCTCCAAGCTTTCCCAAAAGTCCAACCTTTGCCAATGACGAAAAAGCTAGTAGATATAGGCAATAAAAAATTCATCCTAGCCTTTAGGGTTCGAGCTCATAAGTTTAGGAGTTGTTTCAACAAGATCTAAACTGAGAACTAAAAAGTAGGCAGTGTAACAGCTTGCCTCTAAAAACTAGGAAATTGATTCATTTAGTTGCAAACTACCTTTTCATGGATGAATCTACCTCTATGAGTGAAAATTTAACATATTTACATCAAAATCCATCAAATTATATCATGAGTTTGACTATTAGAAAGAGAAAAGTCAAACTGTGAAGAAACTAGGTGAAAAAACAAAGTTCTTTTACCAAAGTGACAAAATTTCATCCTGTGCGCCGCACTCCTATCCCTGTGTGCCGCGCTACTTTGGAGCTGATTTTGGAGGTCTTCATGTGCACCAAATTTACTCCAAGTGGGCTTGTTGGAAAATTTTGCCTGTCCACTATCCAGAACAAGTGGAATTTCTGAATTTGGTCTCCATTTGCCCCTCCAAAAATGAGTTCTCCCAACACTATTTCCTATGTAAAAAGGGGCAGAAAGGTCATTTTTGGGGTGTTTTTGACCCTTTTGGAAGCTCAAAGCCTATCAAAATTTCTTGGCCATGTGAGGGAATTCATATTTTTCCATGAGGAATCCACAAATGCTGAGTTTTCTTCAAAAGGAGGTCTCTAGCAAAAGCGCGCGCCAAGTGGCGCGGCGCACCAGGTAGAAAAACCTATTTTTTAGGCCAAAATTCAAAATTTGCGAAAAGTTTCCCAAATTTCTTGAAATTTGGGCTGAGTGTCCTTCATCAAGTGCTTTGTTGGGCTAAGGAAGCCTCAGCCAAGATCTGGAGTCTATCTTTCTCTTTTCGCTTCATCGATGCTTTCTTCAACTTGGTCTTTAAAATCATGATTCTTGCTTTGCACACCTTGTTTCTCGCCAAGTAGTGGTAGGCCATGTGCCTCAACATATTTTTCTCTCTGTTGGCCTTCTCTAGCATCTTTTCCAAGTGCATATTTACCCTCTCAAGCCAATATTCAGGATTAGCATCAATTTCTTGTTCAAGTGGTGTCAACTTGACTTTCCAGCTCTTGGCAGCTTGCTGGTTTTCTCGTATGTTTTTTGAAGCTCCATGATGATTTGCTGATCCTCTAGCTGTTTGTTCCATTGCTCAAGATATTTGATTATCCACTTGGCTCTTTCCAGATTGAGAGACAAATCATGAATGTCATCTTGTTGTTCCTGAATGATCTCCTTGAGCTTTGAGCTTTGGGATCCAAATCAGTGGCATCATCCTAAATAAGAATAAAATTTGTCTCTTGTCCTCTTGAAGGCCCCTCCTCATGTAATGGTTGCCTACCCTTATCTTGTACTTGCTTTGTTGTTGAAGGAAACGAGACCCCTTCCACCCCGAATGGAGATAGTACTCGTTTTGCTACTACAAACAATCTCCTAGTGCCCTTTTGATATGTAACAAACACTGGCACACTAGTGGTTTGTGTTTCACACATCTCTTGCTGATGTGAAGGCTCTCTTGCCTCATGAAAAACTGATGGGGGAACTTGTGGACCTATAAAGACCTCATGTGCAATGAAATCCTCCCATGAAACATACAGTAGACTAAGCTAATGCAAAACCACAATTTTGATTAGTGCAAAGTGATAGATGTTGTTATATTGCTGATGAGGAGGCTTCCTTTGAACCAAGGTGGTCATCTTCTCAATATTCCGACAAATAAAATAGGGAAGATTTATCATTCTCACCCTAGTGAAGTGCATCAATAATCTGATGTGGTAGGCATACATGCGAGAAAATCTGCCCTCACAGCTGAAATATTTAATTATGAGTTTCATCAAGGGTGCATATGTATCCTGAAGGTACCTGAAAGGGAAAACTCTAATAATCTACCTCTGAAAACCAGCCTTGATATAAGGCTCATAATGTTCCATGTCTACCAGCTACCCCTTATTCCACTGCTCATCGTCATTTGGAATACTGGTTGCTTGAGATATAGTCTCAAGTGTCAAGGTGAATGTCACACCTGCCAAATTGACTTGACCATTGTGAAGATGGAGTACAAACAGTCGGGCAAGCTCATGATGGTATTTAACTCTTGCCACCATCTCACAAAATTGGAAACAAGATTGATGTTGGAAGCATGTGACAACAAGAGGACAGGCCAACAACTCGGCAAGTGAAGTAGGCTCCTCCCGGTTATGTTTCCCACTCTTGTGAGGTCTACTTTGTGCATGAACTTCTCTGGAAGAGTCACTGACTGTTTCCTCATTTCTGTCATAGGAAGAATCCGACTCCATGTTTGCCAATGCTTGAGTTTACTAGATGAGTATGAAGATATTTTAGAGTGACAATAGGAATTCGCTGCCAAAGATATGAATTTGATGAGGGACTGTGGATGAGGGTTTGGGGGTGCTGTTTTTAGGTTTTCTTGGGAAATGAAAGGTTTTAGAGAATAATAGTTAGGGTTTAGGAATAACAATTAGGGTTTGGGATAATGAGATTAGGGATTAGGGTTAATAGTTTTAGGGATATGGGAAATAGGGAATAGGTAAATATGAATGAAAAGGGAGGGAGAAAATGAAGTGAGGGAGTGAGGAAGTGAAAATGATAGAAGTGGGATTTAGCAGCAAAAACAACAATTTGTAAACCCTAGGCAGTGTTTTTTTAACAAGCAATGCAAGGAGCTGGTGTTTCAATTTTTTCCCATTAAATCACCATAAACACCAACATAAACTCATTCATTGGCCATGAAGGAATGTCAACTTACTTGGATAATTGAGGAGTTAGTGATTTTTTATTTATTTTGGAGGATGATGTGAGCAATTTCGGGCCTTGCAGTCTTGTGCGCCACACCACGTCACAGGTGCGCCGCGTTGGCTCTGTGAACTATGCCCATTGTAAAAATACACTGCGAAAAAATTGCCAGGTGCGCCGCGCTCTAACCCAGGTACACCATGCCATCGATTTTCACCCTTCAAACATAAAATCGCTCTCTTGGCCTTTAAAAATTGAAATGCACTTGCTCTCTTCACTTTGTGGACACAAATGAGCCTCCTTTGATTTGAAAAAACTTTATATAGCCATGGCTTTTAATTATTCATTCAAGAAAACCCACTTTGCTAATGTTTGATTTTCACTTGCTTTAAAAACTTTGTTTTTGGGTAGTTTGCTTTATTTTTGCCTTTGATGGACTAAATAATTTGGCATTTTGTTTCTTTTGTAGGAACTAAAGTAGCAGAGGCTTGGCAAAGTGACCAGGGTTGCTTCTAAAATTATTACATATGAAAAAATGAAATTACATGAAATTTATTACATGAAACATATAAAAACTTTGCTTTTCCTCAAAATAGAGTTTTGAGGAAAAATCAATCATTAAGCATGTGATTATTGAAATTATTGCTGTTGAGACTTTATTTGACCTCCTCATGTGCTTGCTGACCATTATTGAGCATTTTCAAGACCTTATTGACGAAACCCTAGATCTAATGAGACCTAAAACCCTAAAAATGACTTTTGCATATGTAAAGACAAAAAATGACTACAGATGACCTAGATGTATGAAAATGAGTTAGCAGGTAAAGAACATGAGGGAAAATGTATAATTTTCCACTACCATTAGATGATCCATGATCCTAATGGAATGCAGTTGATCGGATGAAACACCTAACATGCAATGCAACAAGAGAATTGATCACTGATGGAGGGATGAAGATACCGACACTAACAGGGTCCATCTCGCGCCTGTCGGTCCTTTGGTTTATAGTCTGTTTATATTATAAATGTATTATTTCACGTTTATTGCAGTTTGTAGCTGTACGTGGTATATAAATACCATAACACATAAAAGTTGACAGGAAAGTGTGTTGTGAACCCCATTGGGTTTGGAGGTCAGAGTGACCAAGTATGGTCAAGTGTATACTCTTTTCAACTCAAGGATTCGAGCTAAACACAGCAGTGAGATCCATTTTCATGGTTGAGACTCTGATTTTGAGCTCACACCTATAACAACTATTTGAAGACATAATAAAGAGGTAAGCACTAGAAGCTAAACGACTAGGAGACGTAGCCAGTAAGTCTGATGAACTCCTTTATCAATTTTGGTTGTGTTGATGTGTTTGATTGTGTTTTTATAATTGTTTAAGTGTTTATGTTATTTGCAATCTTATCGATCCATTGCAGTAAGTAACATAGGCAACTTCACACATAGTCTGCAATACCTTTTTCAATAGGCAAAAACATGCTAGGGAAAATATATTGTGCTCTAGTGAATCACTTTGACCTATTCTAGGCTCCCAACTCCGCAAGAGAAAGAAAAAAAGTCCTACATGCTTCCCTCATTTATAAAACAACAAGCTAGTGAGGCCCTTGAAATTAGGACCTCATTGAGAATTTTAACAAAGTTCCCAACCACTAGTGGAATAGCTTTGACTATACCTTCAATTTCTTAAGAGAATCGAGTTAACAAGGGAATTGATAGTAAATTCAAAACTTTCATTACCTAGATTCCCTTGACTTTGATGTAGGCAGTTAAGTCCCTTATCTCTTCCCAACAGATCTTGCTAGCTATAATGACTTGCTCTCATCATCCTCCCACCAAATCAACTAACAAGAGAAGATGTTCAATCCTCCAATTTACATCCCCAAGTCATTACCTTGTGTCCACTAAGCTAATAAATATTATCTTATACAATATTCAAATTTGTAACTTGTATCCACATGGGAAGGGTACCATTAGTCTTCCTTGTTTTCCATTATTAACACTTGAGATAACTAGATCTACACAAATAAGACTTGCAACCAACTTCCCAACCCATACTAAAACAATAAATTTTAACAAGGGTTCACATGCATTAGCCCCTATCGTATCTCCTAGAACCTTCCATCCCCGCATGCTTCCAACAACTATCTTTCAATATCATTATGGTCACCCATCATTCTTATGAAATGGGGAGGTGAGTCACTCATTCACCACAAGGGAGACCACTTCAAATTGAATTGCCTTGTTTTCCCTTTGATCCATGATGACATTATTGAGGAGGAGCAAGCAAAGATGTAAAAAAAAGAAATAACCAAGTATGGGCCATTTTTGTAAATATGGTTTTGATGTGGTTAGAAAGAGCTAAACTTAAGCCTAGGAATAATGCATGTACTTCAGCGCTATTGTTTGTGGCCTTACGAAATCTACATGAATAAGATATTTCTATATTTCTTATGGGACAAATAATGGCCCCACTCTCTTGCCGCCCTTACGCTTATAGTATTATTATTATACTCTATATCTTATGATATTATTAAAAAATATATTCATTTTATATTAAACACTATTAAAATTTGAAGTTGAAATTGTTTATATTAATAAAAAATATTTTCATATTTTTAAAACACTATTAAAATTGAAGTTGAAATTGTTTATGGTTAAATTTGTAATTATTATTTTTATTTATTTAATATATTTCATTAAGTTCAATATTTTATAAAGTGATATTTTTTAATTCAAATTTATATCATTAATTTGTAATTATTTTTTTATGGATTTATTAACAATATAAATTATATATTTATTTAAAAAAAACATATTTATTGTATATTTTTTTTAAAATACGTAATAATCCATTATTTAAATTATTATAATTTAGTTTATATGTTTTAATAGACGTTGTCAGATATTTGTTAAAGCTCTTTTTAATGTAAGTTATCCATCTCCATTCCTCATATAATAGTAGATTGCAAATATTTAAAAATATTTCAATCAATTTAAAATAAGTTTAATACATTTTTCTATAATACAACTAATTCAATTAATTAAACTCGGAAAATACAAACATTTTATTTATGAAAAAAGCGAAAGTTCACTCGAAAGCTTATAAAAGTTGCTAATTGCATAAATGCTGTTAGGCTCACCAGATTAATAGAAATTTTCAAGAGTAATTGTCCGATTACTTTGCGCAAACATGATACAGTGAATTGCAGAGTATTTATTAGGTATAGCGATTCAACAGAGTATCATTTTGCAGCTGGATACTTGTTCATTGCCATTATTTTGTATCCTATGTTTGGGACCTTTTTAAATAAATACCCAGATAAGGTACGTGAACGCATATTTAGAAAGCTCAATGACAGGGAATTGCCAAATTGTTTTCTATCCTATATTTGGATTTTTCTAAATACATCTCCACTGAAGATCGGTGGACATATATTGCAATACTTGAAAAGAGAAACAGCTATTTGTGGGACGGAAAACGCGAAATGCAATATTCGGTTGAGCATGTAGATGTTTGAATAATGAACGAGTGATAGCAAAAACCCTATATATATATTCTCTGCATCAATCTTGAAATTATCGCTGTTTGCTCATATTCTACAGTTTTTATCATTAGCTTGGTGGAGATTTCTCGTATTTTTGTGGTTTGTAATCTGCCGCAGAACCATGGCCAAGGGAAGAGGTAATGCAGCAGGGAAACTGGAGAAAAGTAATGCTGCGGTGCTGGGCATGTTACTGCTCCTTTTGCTTTGTGTGGTTCAATGTGTTCAAGGAGCTACCTACGTAGTTGGAGACAGCCAAGGGTGGAGTTTCAGCATTGGGTCATCTGGCTGGGCTAATCGGAAGAATTTTGTGGCGGGTGATATTCTAGGTCAGGTTAAGCTGTTGATTAGAATTATGTGTGCTTGGAGTATTTTTTGAATAATGGTATATTTTTAGGCGAATACTTTACTCATCATTTTGTTCTTTATGTTTTGGGCGAACACTTCACTCATCATCTTTCATCTTCTTAGTCTTCATGTTTTGAGCGAACACTTCACTCATCATCTTTCATCTTCTTCATCTTCATCACAGTTAACACTTCACCCATCTCCTACACAAAAAAATTTAACACTTCACCCATCTTTCAAAACAAAAGATTAAATAAGTCCCTACACTGTTTTCCAAAAAACAATCACAACATTGTGAAAATTTGCATGCTAAAAAAGTGAATAAATGTTGTTAGATTGTTTTCAAGTTAAGTTTGTTTCTACTGACAAATTGTAACCCTGGTTGGTAAATGGTTGGATGTATGACAGTGTTCAACTATAGTCCGGGAGCCCACAACGTCGTGGTGGTGGACGTGGGAAATTACAATGCCTGCACGACGGGAGCGTCACCGCCCTTGACGTCTGGAAGTGACCAGATTACCCTGAATCAAGGTGCCAACTACTTCATTTGTGGTTTTCCTGGTCATTGCGCGGGTGGGATGCAGCTTGCTGTCACGGCGAATTAGGCTAGCTTAGCTTAATAATATGGCGAAAAACACACGCTGATCAGTCATAACGGTCGCTCTTTGTTTTTATAGTTATTGTTTATGTTAAGTCGCATGACCATTCCTGGTGCCGATGAGTTGGTGCTCTGTGTTTTTCTCGTCAATTGTGACTTAGTGTTTCACATTTGTCAGGATCGTTTTATGTTATGCAGTAATAGTAGGATAGCGTCGGAAATGATTCTCTTCATTTCTCTGGTTTATGTTAAATGCAAAAAAGATCCTCCCCATATCTCTTCTTGATATGGAGTACAGTCATGCCGAAATAATGGGTTCTATTAGAATGAAATAGAGTTGGCCGTCATTTTTCTTTATCTAGGTTATGAGATTATAGATTGTTTTGGGATATGATGAGGTAATGCAAATATTATCATTATATTTTTTCACTCAGGTGTGGATATGATGAGGTTATGGCATTATCTTGTAAAACTTGTTTATAGGGTTTTTTTAAGATTTTCACTCAGGTGTGGCAGTCATGCTGAAATAAAGGGTTCTATTACAATGAAATAAAGTTTGGTTGTCATTTTTCTTTACCTAGGGTTTCAGATTATAAATTGTTTGCTATGAGATATGATAAGGTAATGTAAATATTATCATTATTGTTTTTAATTAAATAGTTTTGGGATTATTAAGTAAAATTGTTTTTTTTACTATTTCTATTAAATAAATCCAGATTTAAACCTGCCACAGCTTGAAATATGAAAAATATAACATGTGATTCAACTCCTTCAACCTGCCACAGCTTCAAATATAAAAAATATAACATGTAATTCAACTCCTTCAGCTCAACTCCTTCCATTTTAATTATACATTAATAAGATTATTAATTATAAGATATTTATTTTTAAATTGATAACTTAAACAATTTAACATGTTGCTTCAAACCTCCTTCGCTCAACTCCTCCATCTTAATTATACCTCCATCTCAAACTCCTTCATCTTTAATTATAAATAATAAGGTTATTAATTATAACACATTGTTTTATTTTCAAAAATAAATTTAAGAAATAATATATAAATATTTTTTTATATTATAAAGAAATAAAGTTCATACATCAATTTTAAATTTTCATACTCTTTTTGATTTTCACTATAAAATTGTACCCTTAACTAATTGTAATGAACATACATTATTAATTTTTTTTTATTTATTATTTATATAAATAATAAACCTTATATATTCTACAATAAAAATTTAGAAACTTATTAATATTACTGAATGTTTACACTTTGGTTCCCAAACCACTAGTACCAAGTGACTTAACTCTTTAGAAATTTCACTATTATATAAATATTAAAAAAATCTAGATATAAAATTAATTTTGTAAATATAAACGTAGGCATATTAGTATTATTTTTGGATATAAAATTAAAAAATTAATTTCCCGGATATAAAATTATTTTTGAAAAATATAAATGTATGCACGTTAAAATTATTTCTTTTACGTTAGTATTTATAAACTATTTTATTTTTCAAAAATAGTCTATATAAATGTGTAGCTTAGTATCATCTAGAATTCAAATGGTTTATAATTTTTATGAAATTTATTATTAAGACATGTTTCTTGGGTTAAATAATGTTCTTATTTTCAAAACTTTATGAACAAAGATATTTTGACTTATCTTTACAAATTTATGTTTGTTTTATTGGTTAATATTATTATCTATAGAAAATCATGGGAAGAACAAATTAAACATGTAGATGAAATTTTTAAGAATAATCAATTATATATAAAATATCTAAAATTTCCTTTTAGAAAACAAAAGTATTTGGATCATATTGTTTCCAAGGAAAGAGTTGAGGTAAACCAACAAAAGATCCAAGCTATTACAAAATGGCTTATTAGTAAGAATATTAAGTAACCTTGTAGGATTTACATTCCTTGTGGGTCCACTCACATCTCTCCCAAAGAAAAGTTCATTTCTATGGAATGACAAGTCTAATTTGGTAATCTTTCTCTTAAAGGATGTGGTGTATTCTACACCAATATTGGAAATGCTTAATTTTGGGAGAACATTCATGGTATAATATGGAACATTAGTAAAGAAATTATAGAAACATTTGACATAAGAAGGGAGACCATTGGATTTTAAAAGGAAACAATTCAAGGGAAAATATTCGGTGAAATAAGCATATGAAAAAGAAATGGAAGCAATTATACATGAAATAAATAAATAGTTGTAGTATCTTATTGGGTGACACTTCAAAGTCATGGAAAACCATCATAACCTAAAGCAATTTTTGAAGAAATTATTGTCATCATAAGAGCAACAAAAATGGGTGGAGAAAATGGAATTGTTTGATGTTGAAATAATCTATAAGAAAGGGAAGGAAAATGTGATATTGATGATATTCCTATAATAGAAAAGCCTTAAGTTCATATGCAATTACATATTTTATTCTAGTATAGTTGGAATAAGCTCACCATGAATGGTAGAATGAAAATAGTGCTAAAAAAAAATCAATTTATAAAGGAAGGAATGAACTTTATGGAACATAGGGAGTGGAAATGATTTAAGTTTTGGATTAAGGATAGGGTATTTGTATGCCCTCAACTAAAGTTGAAGTAATGAATATTAAGGGACCTATGACTCTCTAATGGAAAAAGATGTAGTATTTCTTAGAACCATATGAAATGATAAAAAATTATTTTTTAGGGTAGGAACAAAGAAATATATTCGATAATTTGTAAGCGAAGGCTAGAGTTTCCAAAGAAATAAAGGAGAGATAGTAAAATATCTAAGGTTAATTCAGGAATTAGAAATACCTAATCAAATATGACAAGAGATATCAATGGAATTCATTACAAGGTTACCAAAATATGAAGATAAAGATTATGTTTTTGGGGATTTTGAAGAATCACAAAATATACACATTTTTGTGGAATTCAACATATATACACAAAAAATAATGAGGTAGAGGTGTCAATGAAGGAAATTAATGGACTCAGTTGCCTTCCTAAGGTAATAGTAAGTGACAAAGATAAAAAAAAATCACAAGTATTTTTTTTAATAAATTATGGAAGATGAGTGGAACAACACTACCAATGAGTTAAATGTATCATCCACGAATAGATGGTGAAATAGACATAGTTTACAAATTTTTAGAGGGTTATCTATGACATTATTCTTTAAATAAGCAATCTAAATGGATGAAGTGGGTTCCTTTGGAAGAATGGTAGTATACTACCTATCATCCAACTTACTAAAATGACCCCCTTTGAGGTTCTTTATGGACATATAGCTCCTAAAATCTCATATTGTTTCAAAATAAGTCCAAATTATTAGAAATAGAGGCACATATGGAGAAGGCTAAATTTTTAAAACTATTAAGGAAAACCTTCAAATGGCGCAAAATGGGATGAAGCAACATGAGGATCAAAATCTAAGTGAAAAATAATTTGAGGAGAGTGATTGGGTATTTCTAAGACTACAACCTATAAGAAATCTACACTTGAGAAAATGAATAATCATAAATTATATCCAAAATTTTATGTATCCTACAAGAGTATTTGTAGAATTGGATAAGTGGCATATGCATTATATTTTCCTGCTTCTCACACACATATTGTTGGCATTATGATGCATGTGTTGTACTTGATGGCAACCCCCTCATACAAGAACATCTCAATTATATATAACTAGATGAGTCTACATAAGAAATATCAGATGTATCAAAATACATGGGATGCAGGACAAAGGAATCAGATGACAGATCATAGTGCAACAGTGTTATTTTCAAGTTTTGCAGGTGCACCGATCAAAAGGTGCGGACATCCGCAGGTTGCGCAGGAGTGTCATTCACAAGGTGTGGACATATTTGCAGGTGTTCCGAACAAAAAGTGCATACCTAAAATGCACGGAATTTCATGCAGAGAAAAACGCACACGTGGGAAATCTTATGGTTGGTCCATGGTATTTAGTTCGACATTTTTGATCCTATGGTTTTGGTCCATGGTTTTGCATCTAAAGTATTGAACCCAGGTTTTGGGTCCCTAGTATTATTTCTCAATGGTTTTGGTCCATGGTTTGAGTAAGGCCTAAGGCTATAAAAGGGAAAAGAAGATCAGTTGGTTGACAACAAGTATGTTGAATATCTTAAGAATAACAAGATCTGACATACTTGTGATCTGTTGGTGAGTTATAGCTGGACCAGAGTCAAGGAGAGACCTGAGCATTAGAAGACAAATCTACTGATGGGTCGAGATCTCTTTGGTGCATGATTAGATCTATGAATCTGACAGTCTAGGGCATAATTGAAGACTAATAAATTATCTATACTTGGAGGTCCGCAGGCCAGACACGGCGCAGGTGCGCAGTTCATCCACAACGCAGGTGCGAAGGTGCGAAGGTGCGCCACAACACAGGTGCGGAGGTGCGTAGGTGAGCTGTAGGTGCAGATGCGGAGGTGCACAAGCAAGCTGTAGCCGCAGGTGCAGAGATCCGTAGGTTCGACATAGAGAAGGCGCGGATATTCGCAGGTTATTATGGGTGAAGTTGCAGATATTTCTTGAAATTTGTTTTAACTGATTTTGTCTATTCTGCAGTGTTCTGGGTTCAGAATTGGTGTCTGGTTATTGTTACTGTTACAATATTCTGAGAAGTGTTTGATTGATTCTATATATTGGGGTTTTCAGTGATTCTGTTTTGAGTGATGTAAAGATTGATGTTGGTTGATTGTGTGATTCAATGATATTGATGGGTCGAGTATGAAAATGGGATGAAATGTGGCCTTTCAGATTATGGTGTTGTGCTTCAGGAGCATCCAGTTTGAAAAAGTATGAAATGTGGTCCCTGGAGGATGAGAGAAGATTGTAGGTTGGCGCCTACGTACTAGTACATCAGCTAGTACAAGAGCAAAGGGGGTGGTAGCTCCTTTCCATTAACAGTTGGAAAAACAAGTGAAGATTGGAGCATTCAGTAGGTTGGAACCTACGTACTAGTAAATGGATCGGCTAATACAAGAGCTAAGGGGGTTGTAGCTCCCTTCCAGGAGAGTCTGGAGAACGAGAGAGGGTTGTAGTCTTCACCAGGTAGCAGCCTATGTACTGGTATAAGACTGCACCAGTACAAAATTATTGTAAAAGAAATTTCTTATTAAAAGGAAGATTGAGACGACTTGTAGCAGGTGGTTTTCACCCACATTGGGTTTCCACCTTACATTATGGTGTTCATGTGTGCTTCTTGTGTGTGATGATCTATTCTATTTTACTACTCTTGTTTAATATTCATATGGTTAATAATGTTCTGATGCACTCATTAAGGATCAACTAACTGAATCATATGTTTACTGGATATACGCTTATTGCATTACACACAGTTGCTTATACACGCAGTTTGCCTTAATTGAAGTAGCGTATATGAATCTTAATATGGCAATGAAAAAGTTATATTGATCTAATAATATTGATTCACCCCCCCCCTCTCAGTATTATTTCCAGCAATTGGTATCAGAGCAAGTCCTTTGGTAGAAGCTTCATCACTTGAAGGATATCCATAGATCAATGGGAAAGAAGCTTAAGAAGAAAGTGCCTAAGAAGAAGAAGACATCTCAGAAGAGCTATGATAGTGGGAGAATCGATTGGGGAATATGTGGAAGAAGCACTTCAGATTTAGAATCACTTCAGAATGAAGATGAACAAGCAAAAGAACTAGCATGTATGAATTTGTTATCCTCTGGTGACACACTTATCTATCCATTTGAAGATGATGAAAGTGATAGTGAAACAACTGATTTTTCTCTTATGGGTGAGCAAGAAAGATATCAAATAGAGACAGAATTTAAAAGGATTACAGGCAAAATTAGAGATCAACAAGATCTATTAAACAGAAGAGAATGTGCCTTCAAAGAAGAAGCTACCAAATTAAAGGCTCTACTAGAGGAAGGAAACAAGGTAAGAAAGGACAAGGAAGAACAATGTCAAAAGCTGCAGGATGAGGTGACATCACTAAGAAATGAAGTCAATGAAAGGATCACAACAATTAAGAAACTCAGAGAAAGATCTAGTTACTATGAAAGGCTTGAAGCTACGATCCTCTCGCTAAAGGAAGATCTTGAAGAATCAAAGAAACAGAATAAAGATCTACTCCTAGCTCTTGAAAAAAAAGAAAATGAAGTTCGTGAATTAAGACATCAGTTGGAAGAAGGAAGAAAAGTTGAAGAAAACATGAAGAAACAATATCTTGAAAAGGAAGAGAAACATCAGGTTGAGTTAATTATTCTAAAAGATAAATTAGAAGAAAAGGATAAGCTCTTACGATTTCAAGATAGTACTAAGATTTTGGATGATATTCTTAGTAGTCAAAGGTCTCCTGCTATCAATACTAGTCTTGGTTTTCATGAATATATTGAAGGTGAATCTAGTTCACAAAGTAAGACAAGGAACTCTAATGCAAAATCTGAAATGCTCAACAAGGAGATGAAAGGTCAACCCCATCAACAACCAAGGAAAGAAATTCTTCAAAGAAAATTTTTTACTCCTCCGACGAATAATGTTGAATGTTATGTATGTCATAATCTTGGACATGTTGCAGCCATATGTAAAAGAATAATGGTTCAAGATCATCACGCAGAAAGATCATCACGTTCCAGGTACTTTATGGGATATTGTTTTTCTTGCAATATGTTTGGTCACAAAGCTACTGATTGCTACAAAAGGAATATGAAACATATGAGACGTTATGCATGTAACAAGCTTGGACATATAACAAAGGAATGCAGGAACAAAGTACGGGCACCATACCAGAAGGAGAAAGCATCATCGCACTTGAAGATATGGAAGAAGAAGGAAGTCCAGTCAAAAGGATGTGGCACAACACAATATGCAGATATAACAGACTCAGGGGGAGCTGAAAGTGTAAAACCTCAGTGTCCTGAATCACATATGCAAGTTTCATAAAGGGAAGTCACATATATACGTGAGTTAGTTACTGCACAGTCGCGTATATGATAGTTTGAGGAAAAGCAATGGAGACAAGCTGAGGAGATAGGGTCTGATATGATTTAGTCCATTATTTGCTCTGTTTGATAATGGTTACAATCTATTATTGATGTGTGCAAATGTCTTGATCCTAACTTGATGATGATGATGTCTTGATACTTCTTGCTGATATATGCATGATCAGATCTGGTGTTTTTGATCCTAACTTGACGATGATGATGTCTTGATACTTCTTGTTGATATATGCGTGATGAGCTCTGACAGTAAACATATGGCACAGGTTCAGGGGGAGTAGATGCTTTTAATAATGCATTGTTGGCATTATGGTTAATAGTCCTTGGTGATGATACTTAATGATATATCTTGCTATGATATGGTTATGAGTTGTCCATGACAAAATCTCATATGATTCTTGGGGTTACATAGTTGATGATCAGATCAGATTTGTGGTTGATTCTCTGATATAGTGCTTACATGGTGATCTTCATAAGGATAAGGAGAAGTACAACGCTTGTCTACATAATTTCATTACTTGGTGATGAGTCACTCGTATGCTGTTGTCGACATATAATACAGTTATGATGCAGGATTCCTATAGTTCTTGGCGCTCACATGGATGAGGATTGCTGTTGTTACATAGTGCTATATACAATATGCTGGATACATGGATGATTACTCAAAGTTGCATTATTGGAGACATGATGATGATGGTTTCTTACCTATATGATGATAGGTTGATACTTACATATGTTGATTGATGCAGATATTCCAAGTGATGATACTTGGATGATATGTAAGATCATGCAGATCTTGATGTTGATGGCGTTGCTGGTCTAGATGTTGTTGACAAGTGTTTATGGAGCAAATCATACATTGTGACTATCATGGCTTTATCTAGATGTTTTGTCTCTGTTATAAATGTCATGTAAAGGTCATATCAAGACTCATGATGTAACAATTTGTCTCTATCTATTGTAGTCATTTGATGAATCTCTTTGGTCATATGAGGTACCCCCACTATGCATGGGAAGGTTGATGTAATATTTCATTCATGTACAAACATTTTGTATCTGGTGTATCCCCACTTGGTTGGGTGAATGAGTCAATCTCCACTTGGTTGGGAGATGGTTGTTTGTATGAGTATTTAGGTCACTTATGATGTATGGAGTCATGTTCTTGTAGAACATCTTTTTAGAGACCTTGCTTACAGTCAAGGGGAGCATGAATAGCACATTTGAGCAGAACAGAGACTTTAGCATATACTCAAAGGGAGCATGGACAGATTGGTACAGCTTGGCATATACAAAGGGGGAGCTCATTCAAAGATTTCAGTAGGTACTTAGGGGGAGTATGGTCAGCTGAATGGTTATCAAGGAAATAGAATATCTTGGTCCTCCCTTTGCACTTGATGTCAAAGGGGGAGAGTGATTTGGTGTTGTTGCCATCAAGTCCAAAGGGGGAGATTGTTGGCATTATGATGCATGTGTTGTACTTGCTGGCAACCCCCTCATAGAAGAACATCTCAATTCTATATAACTAGATGAGTCTACAGAAGAAATATCAGATGTATCAGAATACAGGGGATGCAGGATAAAGGAATCAGATGACAGATCATAGTGCAGCAGTATTATTTTCGGGTTCCACAGGTGCACCGATCAAAAGGTGCAGACATCGGCAGGTTATGCAGGAGTGTCGTTCACAAGGTGCGGACATGTTTGTAGGTGTTCCAAACAAAAAGTGTGAACCTAAAATGCATGGACTTTCATGCAGAGAAAAACACGAACGTGGGAAATCTTATGGTTGGTCCATGGTATTTAGTCCGACATTTTTGATCCTATGGTTTTAGTCCGTCATTTTGCATCTAAGGTATTGAACCTAGGTTTTGGGTCCCTAGTATTATTTCTCAATGGTTTTGGTCCATGGTTTAAGTAAGGCCTAAGGCTATAAAAGGGAAAAGAAGATCAGTTGGCTGACAAGAATAACAAGATCTGACATACTGGTGATTTGTTGGTGAGTTATAGCTGGACTAGAATTAAGGAGAGACCTGAGCATTAGAAGACAAATCTACTGATGGGTCGAGATCTCTTTGGCGCATGATCAGATCTGTGAATTTGACAGTCTGGGGCATAATTTAAGACTAATAAATTATCTATACTTGGAGGTCCGCAGGCCAGACACGGCGCAGATGCTGAGGTGTGCAGTTCAGCCACAGCGCGGGTGTGAAGGTGCGCAGGTGAGCCAAAATGTAGGTGCGGAGGTGCACAGGCGAGCCATAGGCACAGATGTGGAGGTGCGCAGGCGAGCCGTAGCCGCAGGTGCGGAGATCCGTAGGTTCGACACAGAGAAGGCACGGATATTCGCAGGTTACTATGGGTGAAGTTGCGGATCTTTCTTGAAATTTGTTACTGTTACTGTTACAATATTCTGAGAAGTGTTTGATTGATTCTATATATTAGGGTTTTCATTGATTTAGTTTTGAGTGATGTAAATATTGATGTTGGTTGATTGTGTGATTCAATGATATTGATAGGTCGAGTATGAAAATGGGATGAAACGTGGCCTTTCAAATTATGGTGTTGTGCTTCAGGAGCATCTAGTTTGAAAATGTATGAAATGTGGTCCCTGGAGGATGAGAGAAGATTGTAGGCTAGCGCCTACGTACTAGTACATCAACTAGTACAAGAGAAAAGGGGGTGGTAGCTCCCTTCCAGTAGAAGTTGAAGAAACAAGTGAAGATTGGAGCATTCAGCAGGCTGGCACCTATGTACTAGTAAATGGATTGGCTAGTACAAGAGCTAATGGGGTTGTAGCTCTCTTCCAAGAGAGTCTGGAGAACGAGAGAAGGTTGTAGCCTTTAGCAGGTAGAAGCCTGTGTACTGGTATAAGACTGCACCAATACAAAATCCTTGTAAAAGAAATTTCTTATTAAAAGGAAGATTGAGATGACTTGCAGCAGGTGGTTTTCACCCACATTGGGTTTCCTCCTTACATCATGGTGTTCATGTGTGCTTCTTGTGTGTGATGATCTATTCTATTTTACTACTCTTGTTTAGTATTCATATGGTTAATAATGTTCTGATGGACTCATTAAGGATCAACTAACTGAATCATATGTTTACTGGATATACGCTTATTGCATTACACATAGTTTCTTATACACGCGGTTTGCCTTAACTGAAGTAGCATATATGAATCTTAATATGGAAATGAAAAAGTTATATTGATCTAATAATATTGATTCCCCCGCCCCCCCTCTCAGTATTATTTCCAACAAGGCATTTCATGTATCTTTCCTAAAAAAGTTGTGTGACAAACTGTGCTCATGCAAATAGAGGTTCTAGAATTAGATGAATAAGTGAAGTTGATTCATGAACCAAAAAATGTTATGTATCAATGCTCTCTATCTCTTCAAAATAGAACCATCATGGGGTACCTAGTCAAGTGGAACAATATGCCTCTATAATAAGAGACATAGGAAAATGAACAGTTCATGAATAAATTCACTCAGATACAAGCTTTGAGGAAAAATCCTTTTAAAAAGAGCATGGTTATGTTAAGTCCATTGGGGAATTTATTATTAGTTTATTTTTTATATTAAAAGGTTTGCTAGAACCTTTTATTGTACCCTTTAATTTTAATTGTGCCCTTATCCTTTTACAAACACAGACGCACCAAGGAGAGCTAGTCCTAGGATCAACAAATCTTGTCTTAATACACTATATTTAATGTAAAAGGAGATTTTTCCTTCAAAGAAGACTATAATTATTGGTTTCTTACCATTTTTGGGGTGCAAGGTTCATAAAATATGCCTTAAGCTTGAGAACCATTCACCAAAAATGGATTTTTTCTTCATTTATTGTTCTAATTTTAACATATCCACTAACATAACATTTTATGGTCCAAGACATATTTTCATCTGTCTAAATTTGAAATACTTGAACTTAGAATCATATAGTAATGCCTACTCTTCTTCCTTGGAATGTCTAGTTTTAATGCACTTGTCATACTAAATTTTCATTTTCATCTAGACTATTTTAATGTGGAAGATACCTCGCATATTTTTTCATCCAAATTATTGAGTTTCTTCCTTCTTTCCTATTACGCATTAATATATCCACGTCTAATTGTGAGGCTATCCTTAAAGTGGAAAAACCAAATTCAATGGGTAGCATGCTTTTCTTTCCATAAACCAACTCATAATGAGTAAATATTGTGGCTATATTCCATGTTGTAATATATTCCCATGCTAATTCTATAATTATATCACTATGATATTTCTTACTCATGCTAATAATCTTTGCGAGGATATTTTGTAGCTCCTTATTGGTAACTTCAACTTGTCCATTAGCTTGTGATTTGTAAGAAATAAACTTCTTATGGTGGTTGTCATTCTACTGCACAATTTTCTTAATGAGGTTGAAAATGAATTGAGATACTTAGTTTATAACTATATCCCTTAGGAATTTAAATTTATAGAAAATATTTTATCTTAAGAACACAATTAGCTTTTCTTATATAGCTACTTTTAATCCCTTTATGTTAGACCACATTGTTAAAGTAATTGATGCACGTGATAATATATTTTTTTTTATTTTGAAGGGCGATCAATGGGTTCTATGAAATCCATCCCATATTTTTCAAAAGGTTCCAGTGATAGTTGTGGTTATAGTGGCATCTCATCCTTTTTGGTAGGATTTCCCATCCTTTGGAATTCATCACAATGAGAGGTGTATCTATGTGCATTCTTATGGAGGATAGGCAAAAAGTAACCAACCTACAAGATTTCCAAAGATTATCTTTTTGCCTCATAGTGTCATCCACGTGGCCCATCACAGAATGATTGTGGTATGTCATATACCTCACCCTCCCTCATGCATCTTCTCATAACTTGGTTTGATCCCAGTTTGAATAGGAATCTTGCAAGGTATGTGTAAGAGGCACTTTTCTTGACAAATGTACATCTTTCCCTATAGGGAAATTATGGTGGAAACCTCACCATTTTCAAATGATTGGACATGTTAGAAAACCAATGGGTATGTACAGATACGAAAATTATATTTTCATTTGGAAAATGGTTACCATCCCTTCATCTATAAAAGTTGTTAATATAGAAAAAAATTATGGAACAAGATTTTGTCTCATTGGTTTATCAAATATGGTTAGATCAAATTTCTATAATAAGAAGAGCATTTTGACCACTCCATCATTGATATCAGGTTTATTCTATAAGTGTTCGATGGCGGCATGATCTTTGTTCTCAAAATCTTGGTAACTACTAACATAGTTCCTAAAATTATTAAGAGCATGAACAAAAAGAGGGCTTCCTGAAAGAGTTTCTATAAGGTGTGAATTCATCCATATAGATATCTACATTGTCATGGATGAGCTATGAGAAATATGTTCAATATAGCTCTTTAGAATATGGAAGGAGCATTGCACAAACCAAAAGGGAATAAATTTATAGGTGAACGTTCAACAAGGACAAACAAAGGTAGTTTTATCTTGGTCTTTAGGGATTATTTGTATCTGATTTTATTCATTGAACCAATCCAAGGATGAAAATTATTTCTTTCTTATTAAGACATCTTAAACTTGGTCAATAAAGGGAAAGGAAAAAGTATCCTTTCTAGTGGCCTTATTAAGCTTCCTATAGTATACACATATTATCCATTTTTTTATTATTATTCGCATTCATGGTCAGAAATTGGATAGATGAACCCATCATCTAGAATTTTTTGTAATTATTTTTCCTTGACAATATTATTTACTATGGGAATCATTCTTATGTAGGGTTGTCTAATGGTTTTGTAATATTCCTTGATGTAAATATGGTGAGTACATATGGAGGGATATATGACATTAATCTCCCTATAATCCCATGCAAATGTTGTAAATTTTTATTTAAGACACTATTTTTTTTCTTGACGTGGTTATGATTTTCAGTGTTCTATCTAGGAATATTTCTACCCTCAAATTCTTCACTTGATTGGTGGAATTTTTATATGGCTATTCATTTTCCAAGCTATTTATTTCAATGATAGTAGGGCACTCACCTTTTAGAAAAATAGAAACTAGATCATCTTCATCAACATGCCTACTATTAATGGCTTTCTCAATTGTGAAAACGGGATAGGTGGATGTGTGAAAAAGGTATTCTTATCCTTTCTCCAACCATGAGGGGAATTCAAATTTAGGTAAAGGTTAAGCATAGGGGTAAAGTATGAATTTATCTAGTGATTTTACATTGGTTATTTTCATATTAGCAATTGTAGAGTTGTGTAACTATCTACTATTTCCAACCATGGTCTCCCTAGAATGAGTGGATATCCATCGAACTTGTTTTTGGCCATAAAACTAGAAATTCAATGGGATACTCCTACGAATCGCTAGAGACCATACATCCCCTATCATCCATTTAGGTTCCATTATTGATCATCAAATTGAATTTTTGTAATGGATTTACTTAGAGAATCTTAGAGATTGATTTTCATCATTGTCTCCTTAGTCATGACACTAATGGTAGCACCTAGTTCAATTAGATTATTCCAAATCAAGGCATGGTTGATATCAATATCCATTTCAAGGAAACTTGGATCCAAACACTTAGGGTCAATCAAACTTTTATACATAAGGTTTTCTACTTTTCTTATGGAATTTATGTTATGGGAATATTCCTTCTTTCTCATAGGCTTGGCATTTTTTAAGCTAATTTAGAGTCCTAAATTAGGACACAATATTCATATTAATCTAGTGTTTATAAAATTGGAAGCACACTAAAATATGTAATGGGCTATATTAGATTTGTTGTCACTTCTAGGTTGAATTAAAATTGAAAGCCAAAACAAAAGACTAATTTAAGAAAATATGAAATAAAACTTGATTCTAGTCACACAGGCTTGAAATGTAAAACATGCCTACTTGGTTTATCAGCACTTCAAACTAGGAATTCACTAAGACATCTCACAAAAGTTAGAGTCCTCTATGCAATCATGTTTAATATATCAATTTCACAATCAAATTCTTGGAAATGAATCCAATGAAGGGGGGTTTAATGGAAGGGATTAATTGATGCACTAGAGCCCCTTTCTTTACACTTAAGGAAAGTGGACACTCTGGTATCATTTTAGCCACTCTAAAAGTTTTTGACCTAGTACTAATTGAGAGGTTGAGAATGCACTATGGAATTTCCTATTTGTGAGAGTGAAATTAGATAGTCACTCATAGTATTGTACTCATCCTCTTAACTAGCATGTTAACAAACCATTAATCTAATTTAAGGAAACAAGGAAATGAAATTTGGGGAATATGGTGTTTTTTAGCCCAATGTTAAATGGAAAGGTTATTAATATAGTTGGGGCCTTCTTCACCAAGAAAAATGGTAAATGGAACTTGTTAGCTCCCGCTGCAGCAGGTATTCATTTTTCATGATTGGCATTTCACAGGCCAAATATGTCGTACTTTGCTTGCTGCAATGCTCCATATTTGCTCAGACAGTCTCCAAGTGAAGAAGGCCCCTTCGAGATCCATTCAATTGCCTTCAAATTTTGCAAAAGTTTTCCTAGTATCGCTATTTTAGTTAAAGGTAGGTCCAAACAGTTTAATCTTGGTCTCCCTAAGTTTAAATTACATGTTTTAGAATATAGAGATTGTAAGTCTGTCCAAATAGGTTAATCTTGGCAGACTCTTAGATAGGTAGAGAAGCAGAAGAGTCCAACAGTTTAATCTGGGCTCTGGAAGAAATAAGGGTAGTATGTAGATAGGAAGATATCAAAAGAAAAATGTATGATGGGTTTGCAAGTCTAAGTGCACCCCCAAGCAAAAGAAGAAAAAATGCTAGGAAGTAGGCTGGGTAGGTAGTTCTGAGGCTGTTGAATTGCTGACAAGTTCCAAGTTTGCAGGTATCATATCACGCAGAACATAATCAGCAAAGATTTGTAAGAAAAAGGCTCAAATGAGGTATAAATAACTCCCCTTCTTTGCTTTCCCTCAATCATTAACTGACATCCCCAAAAAGAGGTCAAGATCTGCTTGACACCTCTTTAGTTCATCATCTTAATCACTCTGGTTGAGTAAAGATCTGCTTTGCTCAAAGTTGTTCCATATCTTCTCCTGAAGTATGGTCCTACCCCCTGCAATAGCCTAAGTTCCCCCGAACTTAGCGCTTTCTTATCATTTCCATGTTAACCACTAACGTTATTGTATAACTCCCTATGTTCCCCATCCCCGAATTAATATTAAGTAAATTCCCCTATGTAATATTCCCTCCCCCTGGTTGAAAAATAACCATAGCAAGTCCCGGGAATTGCTTAGTTTATCAGAAACTAAGCAAGAACCCAACCTTCGAAACCACCTATCGCATACTTTGGACTTCTTCCTAAGTATAAGACTTCCCGAAGTATTCGGACCTCTTCCGAAACTTCAAAGGCCCTTCACACCCACTTACTTGCCTTTTGCCCCCTTCAAAGCCGTTTTCGCATCGCAACCTTGCCATCCCACTTTCATGCAAAACATTGCCCATCCGTTCCCCGCCGATGCAATATCGCGAAATCGACGTTCGGCGATCGCAAGCGCCGAGTGTCCAATCCATTCACCCCTCCGTCTCCCCCGATGCGATATCGCGATATCGCATATCGGCAATCGCAAGCACCACACGCCCAACCCAATGATCCCCCTCTTTCCCCACCAACGCGATATCGCTATATCGCATCGGAGTCTCTTCACCACAGTCCACCAGTACCCCACCGCATCGCGCTATACCAGGGAGCCACTGATGACGTCATCCGCCGTACAGCCGACACAGTGCTTACGTTAGCAGCCAGAAAAGCTTAAAAAGCTTCACGCAAGGAGAAAAATCGCACTTCAGAGCTCCAGATCAAGAAACAGAGGCAGTTTTCGATGCTCGAATAGCGCGAAGGCGCTTCGCTATGGGAAATATGTTTTGAGGAATCTTCAGGGAATCTTCTGATTGTCGAGCCCACTGCGCGCCAAAAAAGCCCGAAATCGCCCAATCGTGCCAAAGGATCTGGTTTAAAGACAGCAACAGATCATTCACAGAGTTCAAAGTGTATCAGATCAAATCAGCAGGCTTCAAGCGTGTCAAAGAGTATCAGTTGACGGCAGAAATCATCAATGTAGCGGCAAAGTGTATCAGAGAATATCTTGAGCAGTGGCCCAAAGCAAGAGAAATTGAATATTCCTCAGCAGATCCATAGGAGGAGAGCAAAATCACTTGATGCTCTCAAATCATAATAATTTCACATTCAATTCGCACCAAAGCCGAACTGCAGCCCCAATGCACATTCACTTCAGCAGCAATGCATCTGGTCCCCAAGGGCCACTTCGTCACCTGTTCCGATTTAGCTGCCCCCAGCGCAGCCAAAAAGATTTACTTGCATTTATTTCCAGCAGCATTTAGATTTTTTGAGGAGTTCTAAGCAGACCTGTCACGGTCACTTGTAATGATGTCTTCCTGATATTTTGTTTATAAATACCACCCGAAGCGATATTGTAAGGGGTTGGTTGGTTGGTAGTAGTAGTT
>APFE031113568.1:65720-95705 GCA_000404065.3 Pinus taeda
AGTAGTTGTTGGTCAGTTTCTTTCCAACAATTTTCTCTGAGTAAAGACTCGCACTGTAACTGTCATATTTTTCATAATCAAAGATTGCTGAAGGCATGGATTGCGAAACAACTTGCTGTTTTCTCTTGGCCAAGGAATGATCACGGAATTCTTGTGTCTCTGCATGATCCAATAAGTGTTCTTCCTCTCTGTTTTTTTTACGTTTTTATCATCTTTCCGCCATTCTAAGTTGCAGGAAAAAAGAATAGCTTAAGATTTGTTTAAGTACACCTTAAGTTCAATTTCTGCACTTTTCGATGTTTTCTTCTGAAATGGTCATGAGCTAGAATTCTTAACTGCTCTAGTTTACCCTGTTTCGTTCGTATATGGGTGCATGTCTTTGGAATTCTTAACTGCTCTGGGATCCCACTCATCCATTTCTCCCCTCTGTCAGCATGATGAAATGATTCTCTTTTGCCTTTCATCCCTGATGCCCATTCCATACTTTCAGCAGCTTCAATGTTGTATCCTCCGTGGCTATCCCGCTCTGTATCCCCTTGTGACCAAGAAAACGCTCGCATGCCTCAATTTGTGACTCCATGCCCAATGGTTCAAAACTTATGACACTTTATTGTGCCTCTTTACTCGAGAATCCTACCTTCCTCCCAATCACAGTCAACATTCCCTTGAAGTCAGAAAGCTAGCCTAAAATCATCAACTAAGGTTGAATCCAGATCAACTGAGGTTGAATCTAAAGGAGAGAGCCCTCTCCGATTGCAGGTGGGCTAGAACCTGCAATCAGAAGATTGGTTTGTGGTTACCTCGATCGTATCCCTAATAGGAGCCTAGGGACAACCTGAGTGATAACAGCACTCTCAATGCATTGATCAACTTTTCCAATAAGATTATTTTCTCAGAAAACATTATTCAATTATAAATAAGAATCATAATTTATTAGCATTATGGCTAATCCATTGTCCTTGATGGAAACCTGCATGTCAAATATGTCCTTGATGTCAACCTAGTTATAATATGATGATTATGGAACTAATGCGGATGACATGAATAATGGTATAGGTATTACATAAATGAGGAAGTGTATTAGCAATCATGTTACATGTTTAACATAAGAAAATATGAAAATGTGAAGTTTGAAAAGTATGCACAACCCTTGTGAAGAATAGTAACATACATATGAAGGTTCTATGAAAAAACTCACATACATAAATCTACCCATGGAAAATAGAAACTAGGAGCCTTTACCATAGTAATCGCCCATATTATTGTGACAACAACATCTCTTTGATCCCATCAACTATTACCAACAATATTACCAAGGGATTTTCCTGTGGTATTGGCAAGGCAAATAATTATATAAGGAGAAGAATGTTAAGGAGTTAGTGTGTGAAATGCAATGGATTGTTGACATGTGATCTGATCTAGAACAGGTGTGTACCAAGGAGCAAGGAGATGGCTCAGATATGCAACATATGAAAGTGTATTGAAAGTTTATGGATATGCTTGATTGATTTACTTATGTTTAAGTTTCTAGTAATTCAGGATCTGTGATTGTGATGGAACTATGATCTGAATATATTTGCTAAGATATGTAGCTTTTGAAAATATATGCACAAAGATATGTGTTTGATGTGTGTTGTGTTTGTAGTGATGATTTGATTCAGTGATTTAATATATGTATGCATGTCTTCTTTTGGAATGTCATGTACATATGCGTATATGTTTCGTATTAGTCACATATACATTCTAAGATAACATGTTTTTAGATTTTTGTTTAATCTAGTTTGTTAACATATGTTTAGATAGTGATTGACACATATGTTAAGGATTTTCTTGAATAGACGGAATGAATTGCTAGAAATGTTTTTGTATTCAATATATTGAAATTTGTACGTGGGTTTTATACATGGGAAACACATATATACACTAATCTATTTAATGACATTTGTGTATATGTTCTAGGGTTTGAAGTGTTGCTTGGTAATCAGAGTTTATTAGTTTTGTTTTTAGTTTTGATTGCCAAGGATGCCTTGATCACTATGGTTGGTATATGATAGTATTTATTAATGATTGGTTATTAACTTTGAGCTTATTCAGTAGATTGATTTGATTTCCTTGGTATACCAGTTTAATTTGCTTGTAGTGGTTCAGTAATTGACTAGCTTTAATGATTCATTTGGTATTCAATATTTAGTGTTTAGGAGTAGTTAATTAGTACTGAGAATAATGTTGGGTGTGGGTCTACTATAAAAATTTGATGAAATGTGGCTTGCATGTTTTGATGGTTGATTGAGATAGGTGGATCCAATATGAAATATTATGAAACATGGTCCAAAAGCTGTTGAGGTTTGTATGTTTTAGTGAGGGAGTTGGATCTTCCTTTTGGTAGGAGCCAATAAACTTATTCAGGAACTTGTAGCTCCCTTCCAATGCATGATAGAGAACAAGTGGAGGTTGTATCCTCCTATACATAGGAGCCTGTGTGTTGGCAAGATTTTACGTTAGCACAAAATTTTAAGAAGATTTTTCTTTATAACAAAAGAAGAAGATAGAGATGATAATAATTGTGGTTTTACCCCACATCAGGTTTCCCCCTAAAATCCCAATATCCGTATGAGTTGATGTGCTTCTTATGTGTTATGGTTTATCTTATTTTTACGGCTCATGGTTATTGATTAATAAATGGGTAATGAAATAATGATGCATTGATTAAAGTTAAACAGCTAATGAAAATTATGAAAAATTGGTAATTTGGATATACATGAATCCCATTAATTAAAATAGTGTACACATGTGGGTTGTCTGAATAACAATAGTGTATATAATTCTAAATTTGAAGTTTAAGATAAAGTGAAATACAAATATTTATTCACACCCCCCTCCAATTTTTTTCCTAACAATTCGAATCGTAGCAGGTCTCTCTAGTAGAAGCTTAACCACTTGAGAGTGGATCAGGGATAGTGGGAAGGAATCACAAGAAGAAGGCATCACAAAGGAAGAGATCAAGTTAGGAAAGAAGTGACAACGATGTATCCAATGTTGTGGCAATATCTATATTCACATATCAAGGAAAATCAGTAGTAGAACAAGCCAAATAAAAAAGTATGGATAATCAAGGTATGCTTATATTTGATGATACTAGTTATCAGGATTGGAAATAAATGATGAAGATAATGTTTCTTAGAGCTAATTTTTTGGATTTAGTTTGTAATGGCTATAATAATACTCCTCCATCAGAACAAGAACTACAAAAGGATAGACATGTATTAAATGCAATCTTTAGTACAATATATGATTCAGTAATAGGGAAAGTCATGCACTATGAGACCACAAAGAATGTATGGTTTAATCTGTAGTTCATCCAGAAAGGAGAAGGAAAAAATGTGGAGATCATGTAAAGGAAAATTGCTCATCAGGTAAACCAATAAGTAATCTTATTTTAAAATAAATTTATGGTGTGTCAAAAGATAAGAGTGATCATGAAACAACCCTTATTATATCATATGGAGTTACTAATTTAGAATAAAATAGGTTAGAATAAGTACTTACTCTAAGAAGAAAACTTCCTTTTTCTTTGAAAAAGATTAACAATCTTGAGAATAAGTTGCAAGCATATAAAAAAAACAATCATGATAAATCAGTAAACACTACAGCAGAATCTAAACAACTTGAATCTTATATAATCTCTCTAAGATCATATATGTAAAAGTCAAACAAACAAAATGTAGGGCTACTCAAATTATTTGAAGTAAAAGAGAATGGGATTAAGATATTATCCAATTAAGAATGCAAGTAGAAGAAAGAAGAAAGGTTGAAGAAGGAATGAGGAAGCTACATATGGAAGCAAAAGATCAATGTCAAAGAATAGAGGCTAAGGTAACTATTTTAAAAGGTAAACTAGTAGAAAAGGGAAAATATTTGAAATTCCATGATAGTACCAAGATATTGGACAATCGTCTTAATAGTCAAATATCCCCCTCCGTCAAATCTAGCCTTGGTTTTCATGAAACTTTTAAAGGATAATCTAGTTCATAGGCTTGTGCAAGCAACTTTGAGGATAACAAAGAAATTGTTAAAAAGTTGGGTAATGAATTAAGAATTGAACCAAACCAACAAAAAGGAGATCAATTGGTCTCGATATTAGAAGTAACAATCCATTCTCTCATTTAGTCAAAGATATTGAATGTTTTATATATCATAACTTGGGACACATTACAACCAATTGCAGAAGTAGGTTATTCAAACTTTAAGAAAATGGTTTTTACATAGGAATATCATCAATTCCCAGGTACTCAAGTTTCCTTAAGGGGTATTGTTTTACATGCAGTGTGTTTGGTCACAAATCTATTGATTTCAATAAGATGAAGAAAAAATATTATGATTCTATTTCACCCTTCACTGGTAATGTGAGGTGTTATATTGTAACAATTTTGGGCATGTAGAAAAATATTGCAGGAACAAGACAATGAATTCACATAGACAAGAAATAGATTCTCTCAAAATAAAGTAATTATACAAGAAAGTTGTTATCAAAAGACTCGAAAGAGATGGATCCACAAAGACTCCTTAATTATTAAAAAAAGGACAAATAACAAGTAAAGTGTGGCCTTTCTCCATTTTCATTTGAAGAAGAAGATGAATGGGACATAGACAACAGATGATATCATCACATGTTTGGAGATAAGAACAAGTTTATCTCTCTCAAGAAAACCAAAGATGGTAAAGTTATTCTTAAAAGTAGTGCATTGATAAAGGTACTAGGAAAAGGTAATGCTAATCTTGATAAGGATATAGAATAAATTAATGTATTATTAGCTCAAGGATTAAATAAGAATGTTCTAAATGTAGGAAAAATAGTTGATAAAGGACACATAATTGTATTTACATCAGCTAAATGCAAATTTATATAAGGAGACACTAGAAAGTTTATAGCAAAAGGAAAAATGTAGATAAATTATATGTTCTAAAGAAAAATCCAAGCGGAAATAAGAGGTCTAGCTCATCTTCCTCATATTCAAGAATAAAATAAGATAGACCCTAGTGAAGTCTATTGTCCTTAATGCATGATTGTAACATGGATTGCTAAAGTAAATATGAGGTACATAGCCTCATGGAGAACAAATGATGACTATTAGATCCATAGGATTTGTTTGATGAAAGAGTTGCATGATCATAGGGGGAGCTATACATGTGTACCTTGATGTTTCTATATTATTGCTTTGGTGATGTTTATCTTATAAATGTTGTATCTAATGAAGTGGTTCTGATCATGAATAAATATGACATGTTCACGAGGAGTTGTGGCCATGAAAGTCAACATCCTATATTTTGTATGCATTACTTATCAAGGGAAGCTGCGTATATATATGGTTCTTGACACATAAAGTCATGTACATTTCTTTGTGGTGAAGAATAAGTCACAAAAACTCAGGGGAATCTTCTCATGCTACCATCAGTACATTTATAACATTTTGGTTGTCATAATGGTTTATAATACTCATTTGATGATTAATTGAGGTAATCCATGATCGTATATTATTGTTCTTGTTGATCTAGTTCATTGATGCATTTTGTGATCACATATTCATTGATGAAGAGTATATATTATATGTTGTGATGATAAAAAGGTTGACATATATTCAAGGTGAGCATATTGTATACTTCTAATGGCTCATTTTCTCTCTTATGGGTACTCCTTATAGCATAATTTTGTCTATGATGAGTTCATGGTTATTGTTATTGTCATCAATGTTACTTCACAAGCTCACTACTAAAAAATATATGTGTTGTTGTCCATATTTAATTGGTTATCAATCATGCTTGGGTTGCATATGGTGAATTTATGAATGGTATATTATTATTTATATCTCGATGCACTTGATGAGGAGGATATGTATGATGGATTATATGTTGCTTAATGGCTTGTGATGACTGGAGGTTCACTTTGTCTTCACATATGTTATTGATGCATGGAGATAGTATGTTGGTATATATGTTATCTATGGTGCTTTGGTTCTAAATATTGATATGCTTCTCCTTCATGAGGATTGTGGCTCTTTCTATATGAGGAAAGAGTTTGTTGAACCTAATATCATGAGGTTAAGGGGATTAGTTTAATTTTCTATAGCTTGAATGCATTGCATATTTGGACATGTGTTGATGATATTGAAGATATTGGTGTTATAGTGTCTTATCTGCTTGATGATGTATTGCTTCATGATGATGAGGATGTTGATGTTGTTGTTGTTAGATGGTTATGTTGTATATGTCTATGTGGAGCATGGTGGTTATTGATGATTATCATGGCTTTACTACAAAGACTTCATTGATGAAATCCTTGTTTACAGATAAGATGTTGCACAAAGAAAATATTGTTTATCATGGATTCCGTATCATCATATAGGGCTTACATTGAGGAGAGAACACTTGTATGCATCTATAAAAGTCATGCATAATTATTGTTCTATTTTACCAGTGTATTAGCCATAAAAATATTCATGCTATAATAATTGTAAAATTCCTTCATGAGCTATTGGGATCAATTCATCTCATATAAACACAGGATCATAAAATCATTAGTTATATCAGAAGTCATATTTTTTTTATGGATTGGCATGTATTTGAGTCATATATATTTTTACTTATATTACATATCTCTAGAAGGCCTAGCATACGCTCAGGAGGAGAATGGTCAGTATGTAAGACTATTGTCATATCATGTAGCTACACTTCTTGGTTCATAATAATAGATCAAACTTAGAGTGTTGAGCATGACATAGGGAGTACATATTTTAGCTTGGTTCTACACTTTGTCCTTGATGTTAATGGGAGAGGGAAGACTTGGAGTTTGTAGGAGGTTTCCATAAAGTCTAGAGGGGCGATTGTTGGCATTATGGCTAATGTGTTGTCCTTGATGGCAACTCATATGCCACATATGTCCTTAATGCCAACTTAGTTATAATATGATGATTATGGAACTAATGCAGATGACAGGAATATTGGTATAGGTATTGCAAAAGGGGTAGGTGTATTGGCATCCCTATTACAAGTTTAACTTAACAAAATATGAAAATTTGAAGTTTGAAAAGTATATCAAACCCCTCTGAAGAATAGTCAGGTACATCTGCAGGTTTTGTGAACAAAAGTCAAGTATGAAAATATTCCCATGAAAAATAAAATCTAGGAGCCTTTACCATGGTAATCACCCATAGTATTGTGATGACAACCTCTATTTGACCCCGCCAACTACTATCAACAACATTACCAAGGAATTTTTCCATTGTTGGCAAGGAAAATAACTATATAAGGATAATAATGTCAAGGATTTAGTGTGTTAAATGCAATGTATTATTCATGTGTGCTCTTATTTGGAATAGGTGTGCATGAGGGAGAAAGGAAATGGCTCATATCTAAGACATCTAAAAGTGTATGGATATGATTGATTTATTCACTTATGTTTAAGTGGATAACAATTCAATATTTCTTTATCATGGTGGAACTATGATTTGAATATATTTGTTGAGATCTATAGCTTTTGATAGTATATGTGCAAAGATTTGTGTTTAACATGGGTTGTGTTTGCTGTGATGATTTCATTCAGTGATTTAATATGTGTATGCATGTGTTATTTTGGAATGTCACATACATACATAGATATGCTTCGTATTAGTCACGTATACATTTTGAGATAACATGCTTTTAGATTGTTGCATGATTTGGGCTATTAAGATATGTTTAGATGTTGATTGATGTATGTGTTGAGGATTGTCTTGACATACATAATAACTTGGTAGAAATATTTTGGTACTCAGTATATTGAAATATGTATGTGGGTTTTATACATGGGAAACATGTATAAATGTAGATCTATTTAATGATAGTTGTGTATATGTTCTAGAGTTTGAAGTGTTTCTTAGTAATGGTAGTTGATTTGTTCTGTATTTCTTGTTGATTGTCAAGAATGTATTGATCAAAATGGTTCACATCTGACAATATTGATTGATGATTGGTTATTAACTTTGAGTATATGTAACAACCTCAATTAAGAAAATAATGTAAATATATATAAGACCACAGTTGATGGGACACTGACACCAATCTAAAGGTTGGGTAGGACATCCTACGAGGTGTTAATTTGGTTGTTTATGGCTAAAAGAAATTAGCAAAGGAAATGACTAAGGCTTTCGAAAGGAAAAATGGCATTTTGGCACATTTATTTATGAAAATAATGGAAATTAGGAGAAAAAGGAGGTAAAAGGTCACAAGTTGCATGTGAGGAGGAAATTGAAGGAAAATAATGGAAAATGAAGAAAATAGATGGCTTGTTGATAAAATGGCTTTTTAGGATTAGTTGGCAAGCTTGCGCAGTTCTGTTTTGGAGCTATCCCATTATTCTCTCTCTCTCTCTCTCTCTCTCTCTCTCTCTCTCTCTCTGTCACTCTTGGACACTTAGAGTTTTCTTGGAGCACTTTGGAATTGGAGAAAGAAAGGAAAAGAAGGTAAGAGGAAGCAAAGATCAAGCATGGAATGGCAAAACATATGGTAAATCCAAGGGGTGGATTTCTCTCCATTGGGCCTAGTAGTCCTGGGATGGGATGTATGGTAAAGCTTGGGGAGTCTATCTCGGTGTAGGTCCTAGTGATCCCTAGAATAGACTATGAATTATGGTAAAGCTTAAGAGACTAGGAGACACTCAAATTCCTTATGGTGTAGGTGGAGAACTCCAGTGGAATGCATGCTTGTTGGTGTTTTTGGTGTGTTCTATGAGTCCCACATTCTTGCTTGGAATATGGCATTGGGGTGAATGACTGAAGAGATATTTGGCTAAGCCATTCTATGGCCGGGTGGAACATGGTAGTCCCATCTCTAGTTGGTTTATTTATTTCATTAATGAAGAATTCATTCCCTTTGTTTCATGTGTAAATGTACTAATTTATATGTGGATCTTATGGCTGATAAATTTATGTTGTTACTATGTTGGTTATATGTATGGATTATGACAACAAATATGTATGTCTCTCAGTGTGTTTTTATTTGTAAATGAATGGATAATGTATCTATCACCTAATAGATGATACTGCAACAAATAACAAAAGGAACAATGGTTCTTAGTGATTCTCATATAAGTACGAGATACCTATGTTTAATTATGTTGGTTACACTTGTAGATTACATGTTTGTGATATGTTTGACGAAATGCCTGTCATGGCTAATAGGGGTATGATTAAGGTCTTTTTTAACTTATTACTTTTGCATCATTGTTTCCCTGTTATTTTACTGCTCCTAAGTTATCATTACATTCTGGGTAGTGACTTGGGCTCTGGACTTGAAAAAGTAGCTCAAATCCCAAGGACACTAGTACAAAACTGGAAAAATGAGACTTTGGACACTCGCAAGCAAGCCTATGAGAGATACTTTGGGTTTTCGGAAGTTTCCATGCCTATACCATGAGAGCGATTGGGTCTTAAGTTGGTAAAAACTTCAGAAGGACCCAAGGGAAAGTTGTCTAAAGTGTTAGATTGGTTCCTGAGCGTCCTAAAGCTAATGTTGAATGTTTGTGTGTTATGTTTCCTTCAATTCCACTTCCTTAAGGTCACATAGGTGGCCAAATCCAATCATAGGAGGCTCTCGTCACATGTTTACCCTAGTTGTCTGGTTACTTGGGTAGATGTGGGAGGAGGGTGTTACAAAGTGGTATTAGAATGTGGTTGTGCTATCCTTGGGGGAATGTGTTGGTCATGCATGAATGTCAGTTACATGTGTGTCTCTTACACTAGAATTCCACGTGCTTGTTGCATTGCATGATGTTGATCATGGTTGTAGTAAGGTTGTCATGAGGAACTTGATGTTGATTTTTTGTAATGCATCATCATGAGTATATGACTGGTTACATATTGTTTTATGTTGCTTACATGTTATTGTATGTCACTTGATTACATCCTTGTATGTTAGGTTTCGTTCTTGTATGTTTGATTACATGTAGCAGTCTTGTAGGTTGGTTACAAGTATTGATCGCTTATGCTCGACTACATGCATTCATGTGTATGTTTAGTTGATTATTAATTACTTATGCATGTTGATGGTTACATGTGAAAATGTGTATAGTGGAGTAATGGTTGTTGTCATGCATGAGGTCATGGTTTGTGTAGTTGATATGGTCATGCATTGATGACTAGACTCTAGCTAGAATCAACTCTATATTATTTGGTACTCATATGTTATATGTCTATATGTAGTTGTTATGCATGTATGGTATTGGTTATGGTTATGCATGAATAGTGGGTCAAACATGCCTTTTCAGTCATAGTATGAAATTTAGGTCATCAGGGTGATATTGATATGTTGTGATGCTAATGTGCTCGCTGAGATAGAGTAAGAGATGCAAATCATCAAAGTGAAGTTGCAACATTGGACCTCGAGGCAAGAGCATATTCTCATACAGGTTTGTATGTTTGGAATGCAAGTATGTGGGTTAAGGATTTTTATATGCATTAGGGTTATATACATTAGGATTATATACATTTCTTTTGATGTTATGGTTATTAGATGATAAATGATAGTTTATTATCATATTCATGTGCACAAGAGTGAGATAGTCAATAATGATGGTAACCTATGGTTGTATGCATTTCTATTATTTTTTATGTTAGATAACATGATGATTAGGTTATATGTTGTTGATGAGAATGATATATAGCTTATTGTTGTTATATGCTAGTAACTTGGTCATTAGGGTTATTGCATTAAAATATTGATGTTATATGTATCATACTAAGTTGGATTGGTATATGCAAATGGTTAGCGTTATGACATTTAGGTATGAGTTAATATGTTGTGATATTATGTCATACTAATCTAGACTGACTATCCAGACGTGATTATTATGTATGAATGATAATTGTTTATGCGTTTTAGTGAATATTATGCATATCATGCTCTTATTTATGTTTAAGATGATGTGTTGAGAAGTTATATCATGCTAACTAGATTGATTGTGTAGACAAGATTGCCTCCCCTGAGATACATTAAGGTACAGGTTTGCTTATGTAATATATGTGGTTCTTGATTGTTTGATTAGGTCATCTAGTTAATTTAGTTAACATGGTATGTTTTCAAGTTTGTTGAATCTTTGATTTATTTCATAATATGAGTAGGTGTTCAAATTATCTTGTTTTAATATGACTGTACTAACATATGTGTTGAGACAGTTGATATGTACTTAAGTGTAGTAGGTGATAGTTGTAGCATTATGTCTAATGACTATGAGTTTACTATGGATAATCACATGATTGTTAGTGTTAGTAAAGGTTGATTTCAAAGTGATAGATACGATTGCCTTGATATTTAGATCATGTGGTTGACATGTGTGAGCCGCTGCATGAAACATCCTTGGTACTAGCTAGTGAACCTCAGTAGTGCAACAAGAATGCTACAAATCCTAGGGCTGCCAAATTTACTTTATCAACCTAGATTTTCATATGTACTTGGAGGTGAAAGAGCTATATAAACAACATATGCATAATTCTACTCATATCACTTCTCAAGTAGGGCACTTGACCATTAGGGTTCCACACTAGTCCTCTATTGAACTAAAGGGATTCTGATTATTGACAATGAATGTAAAGCTAGTTCCAATGCAGGAAAAATAAATGATCATATATTTCAGAAATGAAATCTACCAAATGATAAATTTTATGAAATTCCATAAATCACCTATCTATGAATTGACACTAATTACTTGCAGAAAGGAAACTATGTTAATATTGCAATTGATCATCTAACTATCAATACTACTTGAAAATAGAAAGTTACTCTTCATCTCAAAACTAAAACATGCATATGTTAACCATCTCATTCACATTTGTAGAAAAAGTCTTAACTGCTAACTTCATAAATACAAAAGCCAATGTTGTTTGTTCTTATAGGATGGAAAGGAATGGGAAAGCTCATCTAGATGGCACTTCTAGTCATGGAGTCCACGCTGAGGAGCTAACTTACTCCTATAATAGGGTATCCAATCATTTCAAGTCAAAACAGGGCCAAAATAGGCTCCCACAAGGTTGCTATAGGAAACTACTACATGATTTCCTAATCTGCTACAAGATGTTATGAACTGCTAGAGGAAGTTAGCTAAGATATTTTGGAGGGTATAAATAGTGAGATGAGGTGTTGGAGGGGTGCATGACAGTTGTAGAAGGTGTAGGTAAGGCAAACATCACCCAAGTCCAATCCCAACACCCTAAGGAGGTCAGATTTTCCTAAGGTAGCTTTCTGACGATGGATGGAAAACAGAGGTTCTGGTTATGGGTCGGCATGCCTCCACAAAAGGTGAAAAAGACCTAGGTGAAGTTGGTTGGAGGAGTCCCTTCCTACACATCAACAATCCTTGCAATAAAACCTATTTCTCTTTTCATTTATAAATCACTACATGTCCACATGGAAAAGATGAGTTGCATTTGAGAAAGTTGATCTATCTACTATTAAGGACTAGCTCTATGAAATGGATTGCCTTTTAAGCTATAGAAACACTAACAAAACAAGATAACAACTCCATATGCTTCCAATAAATCATAAACAATTATCTAGCTAAGAATAAAACTCAATCTATGCAATAAGCAAAAGACAACTCTGTTTTTGGGGTTGTGAGAGTAGGGTCTTCTAATCCTGATCCCATGAGGGAGATGAGGTAGGGGCCATTGTCACAATATTTTATGGTATACTTTCCTCCACTAAACTGCAATACTAATATACCTCTTTAAACTAATGAAAACAAGGGTAAGAAACAATTAAAATAGCCTACTAAGATAAACAGAGAAAAAAAAAAAAAAAAAAACCTTCAACATCTAACTATCATTTAAAGCTAAGAATACAGGTACAAATTACAAGCTTATGGTGCTAGGTTTGGTCTCTAACTTAAGATCTTCAGCCCTATGAGTCAATTCAGTGTTGGATCAAAACGGAATTTATCATTATCATAAAAATATCAAGTACCTCATAACAATAACAATCAATTTTTTTTATCTCAAAATGGCCTCTTAGCTACAACAAAAAATCGAATCCTAATGGGTCCCTTAGCTCTCTTATTTATACAAAACTGGAGCTACCAACAAATCCCTAGAACATAGGGATAGTTGTATCCCTAACTCAAGAATAACTCTTCCTAGAATGTCACTAGCTTGGCTGTTAATGAACTCAGTTTGCTTGGTTGTTAGTGACACCGAGCTGATGAGATAAAGTGGAGGAATATCCGAATGATTTGAGGTGTTAAGGAGGGAGACCAACTCCTAAAATATCTCTTGCTTACCTACTTTGAATTCCTGCACTTAACAACACTTAACAACCCAAAACTGCTCCAATTCGCACATTTAACACACATTAAGCCACATGAAATAGTAACTCACCTTTACTCTTCTCACTAAGAAAAATATAACAAAGTATGTAAATAAAAGTGAGAAAAGTAAATTTAATAAGATGGAGAGTGGTATTGTGACCCATATAGTTTACCTATTGATCATCCACATCATCACCCCCTATTGAAATTGTTGCTCATCCTATGAGAAACCTAGTCATCTATACCCATATCTTTCATAGCCCTAGTGGCCTCTTTGACATCCCATGATTTTTTGGATGGTGTATCTTCTTTATGATAGAACCCTGCATTTTTATCTGGCTCTTCCCATTTCTTTATTTCCTCTTCTTCCTTCCTACCTTCCAACAAAACCCAACAGCAAAGGCAGACAAGGCTTTATTCCAATCCAATTGATCTTCAGTCTTTGTATGACCTGGGTACTCCCTGATCCGAAGACTGTGTGATAGGTAATTCCACCTCCTTTGGCATGCTTGTTGGCTCTCTGTCCCTAACAATCTTAAAGTATTCTCAAAATCGGAGATGGCCTATTCTTGGGTAGCAAGCTATCTTGGTGCAAGTTTACCATCATTGAAAATGATGTTGTGGTTACTAATAACAACCATGGAATTTATTTATTCTACTCTAATGTAGAGGGGCTCCCTTTCCTCTTTTTCTACTATTCTCTTCACCTCCTTAGCCCTGACCTCCTCATGACTCATCCATGATGTAAGGACCACCAATTGCAAGTCCCCCAACTTCGCATTGGTTTCCCACACACTCAAGCCTATCAAGGCAAGGTTGTGTAGGTAGAATTCAAATAATTTGGCCTTTTCTTCAAGGGTTCTCTTGTCACATTGCTCGATGAATTGCCTATAATCTTAGAATGGCATGGTCCCCTGTTGTGCTAATGTCTTAATTTGAAACTGCATCCATTAATCTTTGAGGTATAGTGCATATGATTTGGATGGTAACCTACATTGAAGTGCCTCTAGGGAGGGGCTTGCCATGGTGGCTAATTGGCTCTCCTTCTCTTGCAACTTCCTCTCCAGCCATGTGCTTTCTACCTACACTTGTGTTCTCATGGTGTTCACTTTATCTCTCAATTCACTCAACTCCCTGCCCATGTCTAGGATTTTTTCTTCCATTTGGCCCACATCTTCTACTTTCTTAGACTTAGCAATTTTTGTCCATTGATGTGTCCTTCCTCTTTATTTTTTAAGTTTAGAGAAGAGAGGAATTGAAAATTTTTGCGTTATCACTCTGCCTCTCTCAGTAAACTTGTAGTAGGACCTCAAATTTGGCTATGGGCTAGGCTCCTAACAACCATGGAAAATCCCCCTCAAATGTCATTGGAGAAGCAACCCCCTCTTGTACTTGTGTTGTCTCTTCCCTGCCTTCTTTCTACCCATGTTTCTCTTCCTATGGCTCTTTCTGTCTTTCCTGTAGCACTACCTGTGTTTCCTGTAGCATTGTTTAGGGATCTTGTAGAAAACCTTTTCCTTTCTGTTAGTGGGTTATAGGTCCCTTGGTTTGCTTAGATGATGTTGACTTGGTGACAAGGTTCCTGACATAGGTGATGGCAGCCTTTAGGGTTGCTTATGGTGATGTGGATTTATCAACTTTCATACCCATGGACTCTAGCTCCTCCTGCTTGCTTAGTGATTGTTCAATTATGATGGGGCTTTTTGTTGGTGTTTGTGGCTTCCCATGCTTAATCCTAGTGCTTCTTCTTGTTTTGATGGATAGGGGAGTCTGCCTTTGCCTTTTCATATTAGACTTCATGGGTATGCTCAAGGCATCCAAGGTAGCAATTTCCTCATTTTCAATGGGTTCAAGAGACAATCTTGGGGATATATCCTTTTCTTCAATTGCAGTATTTTTCTTAGTGCTTGTCTCTCCCTTTTGCTCCTCCTTTCCTTCTTCATTTTCTTCTTCCTCTGTTTTTTTTTCCTCTTCTTCTTCTTCTCCTTCCTCCTCTTCTCCTTCCTCTTCTTCTCCTTCCTCTTCTTCCTCTTCTCCTTCCTCTTCCTCCTCTTCCTCTGCAGCACTAGAGATTGGGGTCCCACCATGTTCAAGGGCTCAGGTTTCAAGGAAGGCTTCTATGTCCATGTCCCTAAATGTGGACCAAAGAACAAGAATTATAAATCAGTTTAAGGCATCTTCCATTATTAGATTTATGAGACCATGATGTGCTAACTTCTCATGTTTCCATCTTTCACCCTCTCACTCATGTCTATAATGGACTGTAAAAGGAAATAAGGCACATTGATCCTTTGGTTTATGGGTACTCTATTTTTGAATCTCAACTCATGGAGGAGTTTGAATCGGTAGCCATAGACTACACTTAGTCTCTCTTCACCAGAAACGTTCAGCTCATCCCATCGATAGGGAAGGCTCTTCCTCCTGACCCCATTTTTTCCTTCAATTGGATTTTCATCATTTAGGAAGAAATTTTTCTTAAAAAAGGTGTTGTTGGCCTTGTCCTCCTTTCTCCATTAAATCCCTAGAGGAAGTGTTGTCACTCTGTTAATCACATCACGATTGATGTTAATGGACAACCCTCTCACCATAATGGTAGCACTTGTTCTTGGTTGAGGATTTAGTGTCATGGAAAAATCATAGGTTATATCATCATCGTATCCCTTGAGCAACTCAAAGAAGCCTAACTAGTGATGCCTCCTAAAGATATCTACCACAGGGGAATGAAGGTAAATTCTTGATGTATCTATGGGTTCTGTTCTATTGAATCTTACTCCCATTTTATTCTCTATTTTGGCTAAGTGGAGGAGGTTTGGTAGGATAGCTTCAATATGGATTTCAGGGTGGCTAAGAGCTTAAATTTCTTAGTGGATGACTTTAATTTATACAATTCCTTATAAACACAAAAAATTATAATTACTTAAACTTTGTGTAATTCCCAAGTTGTCTGTAATTACTAAAAGAGTGAATATTTTATCAATTATCAAGGCATTGACAAAGGAGAGATGAGATACTTACTTTTCACTCTAATGATTGGGATTATGCCAATTTATGACCAAGTTGACCCTAGGCACCCCCTTGTAGACTTCCTGTGGAATTCTAGTGTTTCATGTAGCTTTCTATAGGATTCTAAGTTTCTTGTAGTTGTTTCATGTAGTTGTCTCATGTAGGATGGCCAGATTATGGTTCAACTTTTCAATGGATTTCCAATCTTGTCCCTATCTATTTGATATCAAAATGAGAAAAAACATGCATGAAATTTTGGGGTTTATGCTATTTATGGTCGAGGCTCAGAGCATTGTGCTGGCTGGAAATGGTATGATATTTCCTAGTTAGGATCGTTGGCACACTGTTGGTGATCATTCACTTGCTTCTCATAATCATCACCCACTCAGCCTTAATTGATTCAACCACCTTTTTAACTGATACCCATTGATGTGACACTCAGATGTGGCATGCTAACTAGGAGTTCACTTTTTGATCACAAGCTGAGGGTTGCCAAGTTAACTACCCACCTCCAGCCTATAAAAATACCTTTCTTCAACATTTATACATTTTCCAGTATATTTTACTTAGGGAAGTGCTAGGTGATTTTCCATACATGTGCCTAACTTTTTATGATCGATCCATGTTGGAGGATTGGCCTTATGTGCTTCTTCTCAGGGAAGTGTTCCTTTGCTTTCTTCCTCCTTGTATAACTAATTTTTTGTTGGTTCATGTGTGCAGGTGCTTGATACATATTTGTTGTTGCTACTATTGTGGAGCTTAGGCTAGGAGAAACAAGGTATTCAAAGATGATGGTGCTCCTCTTTTCTCTGGTTGGGAAGAAAAATTTAGGCTTAGGTAGGTTGCAATGATGACATAGGCTACTATAGGAGATCCTGTAGTTGCTACAGGAAATCTTGTAGCTTCCTTTTTATTCCTTTTTTCAAAGTTTTTTCTCAGAGGGAGGCTAGGTAGTGGTGTAGGGTTGGAGGATGATGGAAGGACTTTGATGGAGTAGTGAATGCTTGAGGAAAAAGAGGACATCTCCTCTGGATTTTTCATTAAATTTTTGGACATTTTCCTGTGTTTTTCCTTGAATGAGATAGAGCTAGGTATGGATATGGTTGCTTGGACTAGGGATGCATGGATGATGGGTGAGTGGTTTGTTGAAGTGTGAGGTCCATAATCAACCTAAACTATGAATACATGATGATTTTCTTATCGATTCCCCTTTCCTATAGAATTTGCGGACATCTTGTGGTGCTACAGGATCTTGCTAGAGTAGCTATAGGACATCTTGTAACAAGATAGAAAATGCAAACACAAAATGAATTTTGATGCCTGAAAATGGATGAGTGGCAAGGACATGGTTGGCATGGATGAGATGGAGTTGATGGTGGGAGAAATTTAATGAAATATGTCATGATGTACCTATAGCTCCACATCTTTTACTACCTTCAAAAACCTGCAAAATCACAGAATTTATTAGTGGACAGGTCTGAGTTCTCTCGAATGGTATATTTCTTTTTTTCTTCTATTCACTTTTTTGAAAGACACACAGGCTGCCTCAAGAGATGATTTCAACCTGATTTCCTGCCTTGGGTGCCTCAAGGGAGGTTTTCACCCAGGGATCTTTTTATTTTTATTTTTTCACTCCTAAGTTTCCTCAAGGAGGTTTTCAACCCAAGAGTTCGCCTCAAATGCCTCATAGAGGTTTTCATCCAAATCTCTTATTGAGCTTTTTCTTACTTTTTTCACAAATAAAATAGTTTTCAAGAATTGTGTAACTTGGAAGCTAGGACATGTCCAATCACATTTAGCTCCTTACTAATGGTCTTCATGAACTCCTCCCTAGACATAGGTCTTTTGTAAGCATTCAATATGTATACCTTGATAATCAAGGGAATACCTTTTGTTAGTATCTGTCAGTCTTTCTACTCACCAGTGATCAAATGTTCTCTTTCAAAGTTTTTGATAGTGTCTTAGGTCAAATTTTATATCTTCAAGTCAGTCCTCAAATAAAAATTTCATCACTGGTTGGTGTTGGTTTAGGTCATGACTACTCCCTTGGTTTGCAAAGTCACCACCCTAAGCATGGTCATGTCATTATTTATTATCATAAGTCTAAATGTTGGTCTAGGTCATAATTGTGGTCTTGAAATCATGTACGATTGAAAAACCCAAAGTTTCATAAAGTAGTTAAGAGTACACCTAGTCTCATCATTTGCTTGTGTGCTTGTGTCATCCATATCCAATGAGATTCATGTCATCATTCTTATCACTATCATGGGAGTTAGTGAATTTAGGAAATAGAGTGTTAAATTGCAATGGTTCTTTTGTGGTATTCAACAACACCCCATTTATTAATGATAGTAGTTAAAATTACGTTAATAAATGGGGACCCTTCAAAAAAAATCTATCCAAAAAAAGACTTAGCATTTAGGCATTTCTTTTATTTTTTGGAATAAAGTAAAGATAACAATCAAAACCCTCTTTTAGAAAAACTACTAGAAACCTAACTTCATACATATAGCATGATTTAAACCCAACAAAAGACCTTTCTAACCCTCCAAAATCAAGAAAAGTGATTAAGTAAGGATGTTATGTGAAACTATCATAAAATCTGACATAAACCAAATCCTTAAGCTTTTTAGGCTTAAGTCTCACATCACATAGCACCATTCATAAAGGCCCCACTTTAAAAAGTTCATTGCTAAACATGCGAGATGTTAAACTTCGACGGCATTTACAACTCTTACCACATCGCATTTCAGACGTTTAAATGAACACCTTGTACCTACCACTAGCTAATATTGTGATATGCGATCAAGACCTAGACCCACTCCTTAAAAATCATAAGAAAATATTTTAGGTCCGATGCTCAATAAAAAAGGGTCTTTTACATAGGATAAACTTGGAAATTAGCTATGTTTTCAAAACAACTAATTAGCAGCTCGCATCTCATAGAAACACAGTGGGAGGAAAGAAAGGCAGAAAGGCATTTTGTGATATTGTGATCTACAATATTTCTTCGCAAATCACACAATCACTCTCATCGCAGTTCAAAGGCTCGTCACCCTAGAAACTTTCTTCCTATTTTACGATGCAGACACTTATGAGCAATAAAGTTAAGGGATAATGAATAATTAGTGGGAATTTCATAAGAAATAACTACATTTATGTATGAAAATCCATTTAGTGTGATATGATATCTTCTTACGTGCGTTCATATAAAACTCCTTTTATCGCATTTACAAGCTATCTACATTATTTCATTTTACGTTCATCTTTGTGTATCTGATATTTGTTGTTCTTCACTTTCAGGAAAAGTTTGCAGAGTAAAGCATTGAGAACAATGGTGATGAAAGGCAAGGCGGTCGCTTTTGAGAAGTCAGAGATGACTCCTCTGTTTATGGATACTACATGCAATAGAGAGGGAGGAACCTCTACATGGGACGCTATGTATAACATACTGGAGGAGGACCAGTTGAGCATTATGGAAACAAAAAATACAGTTGATAGACTTGATTCCTCAGATGCTTCCATGCTAGAGACAACATGCTCATTTTTGCACTGCATAGCCTTGCGGACAAAGATAATCCCTTATACCGAATCCCTCAGCCAACATCTCAGATAGAGAATTGAGGACAAGGATCCAAGGGGTTATGGGATATTTTACCTCTAGAAAACCTACGGCTTATTTGCCATGTTCTAGAGCCACAAGTCGCCTACAACAAGTAGTTCGTGGAGAAGTTTTCCAAAGAAAATGAAGACCCAACAAACTACACCCAGACCTGGTCGAACAATGAGGAGAAAATCAATAAATATAAAAACAGTATGTACACTACTTCGTTTGTTTGTCCCCCTCATATTTTTGTAGTAGCTATGTTATGTAGACTATTTGGTAGACCTGATAGTACTAAGTTCTCCCAAGAAGAATGGTTGTCCTTAGTAGATGTGGCTATTAACGTAACTGTAATGAATTGGGCATAAATTATGTCTGACAATTTAGCAAAACAAATTATCGAGTATAGAAGGAAAAGAAGTGTCACTTCGAGGGTTTACCCTCAATTTTTCATGAGCACCTATGTGATGGACGCAATTTGTTTTATTTCAAAATTACCTGTCATGGGATGGAAATGGACTGTTCGAAATCCACTTCCCATTCACTTATACCACAAGGACATGTGGGAATCCAATTTTCAACCACATTTTTTCAAGATTTGTCATGGAGGTATGCTCCCTATTCACAAGTGGCTTTATAATTGAGACACCCCCAAGCTTTCCCAAGAAGCTGAAGTTAACATCCTCCTAGTGGCCATATGGTTCAGGGAGGAAGCATTTACATATATCTGAGTTTTTGGCAGCATCACCTCCACTCATGTCCTCCCGTACTATGTTCTAGATAAATTTATGGCTAGAAGGTAGCCTATTAAATAACTAGTGAGGGAAGAATGAGAAAGACATTGAAGGATTAAAAGAAGGCCATCTGGCCTACATTCCCTGTACGGTGTGGAGCATTTGCATTACACAACCTAGCACATGTATTAAAAGAAGGAGAGAACATGTTGTCTCTGCAATTACCTAAATTCCCTGGAAGGCAATACGACCCATTTGGTACTGTCAAAAATTTCACCATCTTGGTGAAAATAAAAGTATTCAGCAATGAGGCAAATGCCTTTTATAACATCTTTTTGCAGAAAAATACTTTCACAAAGGTGAAGCATATGGCACAACTACTTTTTGACTATGAAGATTTGCAAAATTTTTACAGTTATAGAGAAAGGAGGTTAGCAAAGGTCCCATTGGACCAATTATTGATTGAACCAATAAAGGATCCTAGTCGCAGAGACTATAGAAGGTGACTCCAAAGAAAATTCTAAGACCAATTCTAGAGCAGAATCTCAAGAGAAATCTACTAGGGAATCGTAACAGTCATCGCAAAATGGGAGAAGCAGAAGCATGGAGTTAGTAAAGGATACATCCCAATCTACACAAAAGATAGCTAAAGAAACTTCAACTAGCAAGTGGTCCAAAGTCCCTACTACCTCCGCACAACAAATAAAACCCCTTGTAATCGATTTAGAGGAAGAGTGGGATAAATTTAATAAACGTATCAATACAGAGGAATAGGTGCTAGAGTTGCAAACTCCACAACATAAAACAACTCTAGAAAATACAATGGAAGAGACTGCAAATACACAAGAGGTAGGGCACATCCCTGCCACCCCCACTTTCGAAATAATTTTGGGAATTGGATAAAGTCCCCCTCTAGATGTGTTCTATAGCCCACAACATAAGGCCGTGGTGAAAAGATAAATAAAGAAAAGGAAATTGGACTCTATAGCTGCTACTACCCCTGGAAACGAACCAATGGATGTTCTATGGAAAGACTCGGCCATTGGCCCATCTGCCAACCTTACTATACTCTCACAGTTTGCAGGTGCTTATGCTACAACAACCATGGACAAAGAAACAAAAATGCAAATGTTGCTTAGAGAAAAGGAAGATAAAATAGCATCGCTTGAGCAACAATTACAACACGTAAAATATGACCAGCAGCAAAAGATATGGTTGGCCAAGCTTAAACAGGTATTTGAATATATGCAAATAGAACATCGAACCAGCTTTGTTGAGAAGGAAGCACAGATGTGGGAAATAACTAATCTACACAAAGATGATCCAAAAATTGATCAGTTTGTTACCAAAGCTCTTTGTCTTAATTCCCAGTTGATGCACCAGAAAGAATTATTCTACCAAAAGATTTCACAATGAAAATATTATTGCAAAACAAGTGATAAACTACCATGTCAAGTCATGGAAATGAGACTTGAATATGATGATATATTTAGAAAGGTCTTTGCTTTTATCACCTGGCAAAATACTGAATATGGGAGAAAGGCCTACTTGCCCAAGCTAGAAGAATCGCATAAGGAAATCTTATTTGCAAGCTGGGATTCTCATCTTAAGGAAGCAGAAAAGGCAACAACAAACATGATGGTGACAACAAACAATGTTATAGAAAACATCAATGAAAATTTACGTAGTTCCAACCTTGTGGCAAAATCCAATTCAGGTTTCCTTTTTAATTCGAAACAGCTTGAACAACAATGGAAACAGGAAGTGGTAAAAAAAGCAGAAGTGATAAGGCAAATGACCAGGTTAAACTAGGAGGCATATTGGAAACATTTGGTAAATACTCATAGCCAATGGATGTCCCTGCGATGCCTAACCATTTCTATGGAGAAAATGGTGCTAGCATTGGCTGATGTCATATTCGCTGGATAGTTGAGGGCTGAAGTTGGCCAACCAACATAGCTCAAGACCATGATGGATATTTGCGATCTGAAGGATCAAATGTAGGATAGTTAGTCACCTTGTTTATTTTGATTTTGATTTTATTTTTGCACAAATTGAGGCAAGTCATTTAAATCTCCTCAACTATTTTTGTAATAATATATTTTTAGTTTTATAATTTTAGTATTTAAACCCCTCTCATGCATTTAGAGAGGGGTCCAGAATTTTATCAAAAAAAAGCCTTCAAAACATGCACTTTTGCCCCTTTAAGGAAGTTCTGGTGAAATTAATGGAACAAGATTTATTTTCTATATGATTTAGCATCCTCTACTGAAATTTCACTTTTGTACTCTTAGATGGTGTTGAATGGACTGAAGATAGATCAATATTGCTGAAACACATGAGTAGGACATATTATAAATGGTAATTTTATCTTCTAATCCTTTTTACTTACGTATTAAGCAATGATTTCTTCTCAAATTGTTTACGTATAAAAGTCTGAATCTTGATTACCAATATTGCACTTCTGTATGATGATGATATTTACTTTATGCTAAATATATGAATAATTCTTTATGCGATATATCTTTCACAATCGTTTCGGCTAACTTTTTATATGAAACAATTATTGTTAAAACAGATTCACTTCTCATCGCAATTGAATGATCTTTATTACCAATTGCTTTCACATATTAGTGTAGATCACATATATCGATTTAAATCTCGTGTATATTTATAATTAGATAGTGTTTAAATTAGGATAAAATGCATGCAATTGTTAGATAAGATTAGATTACTTTTAGCTTAAACATTACTTTAAAACCTCATATATCACCCCATTATCAAAATCATTAAATAGATTGGGAAACTGGTCCCATTATCCCCAATTGGAGCCACTAATCCAAACAGAAAAGGAGCTGCCAACCAAGGTCTAGACTGGGTGGTTTTCCCCCATTTTTAGACAATGATTTTCAAGGCTTCAACATTTTGGTGCTAGAAGGAGGGCATGACTATGAATGGCAAGTAAATCTAAATTAACAGGCAATTCTAAGAGTAAAAATCCCTAACCATCACCTTCAACTTCTCAAAATTCTTCCAAATCCCATGATCCTAAGCAAGAAGTTGCACAAAATATTATACAACCCATTACTGAAATCCCAAACTAGCTAGATCATTCTTCTTTTACCTAAAACCCTGAAGTTCAATCATTGATTCATAAATTACAGGGGATTTCTCTATCTCAAGAAGAATCTGAGTTATCCTAGGATAGTGTTGCCTCTGAGTTCACTCCATCTCAACGGTTGACTAGAGCATAGAGCGAAAAGTTTAGAATTCCTTTGTTCGAATTTCCGCTGCCAAGCCAAAAGAGAGCAAAGAAAACACCATCTGAATATCACAACGCGGTTCTATCATCATCTTCATTCATTCCGTATATACCCCACTAGATCAATCATCCACCTCACCACTTCAAATTGTGATTCACATAGGTACAAGAGCTACATCTTCTCTACCCAATCACCTTCAAATCTTATTGCTACACTTTCCCCTACCCACATACCAGCAATGGCACAAAATCCTCTAAGGCTGTGGACAAATCCAGGGGCTATTAGGATGGTTGGACCTTTACATCAATTAGCAGCACACCCAGAGAAATGGTTACCCAAATTAAATCATGATAATGGCCTATTAGCTAAGGAACATATAAATAATTTTATGTTGTCTGTTAACTTGAATGAAGTGGAGGAAGAAGACACATTTGTAAGATTATTCATATATACTTTATAGGGAGCAGCAGGATCATGGTACTTTTCGTTACCATCGAGTTCTATTAACAGTTGGGATGATTTTCAAGAGAAATTTTTAACTAAATTTGGAGATGATAGATTTACGGCTACCCTGATCAATGATCTCTCCAATTTGAAAGTTGAACCAAAGGAAACCATTAAGGAATTAAACTCTCGCTTCAATAAATTATTGAATAAAATACAAACAGGATCTAAGCCTGGAGATGAGGTCCAAAATGAGTGGTACATCTCTGCTCTACCATCAAACACAACTATCTTCGTTGATAGAGCTGTCAAACCAACTTTGGCAAAAAATATAAAAGAGGCAATAGCTGTGGAAAAACGTATTCTAGCTATGGAAAAGAAAAATGCATTAGAAGAATGGAGATCTAAGAAAGTAACCTTCAGAGATGACTCTAAGAAGAAACAACAAAAATATCCTTTTGATCTTGAAGAGTTATAGAAAGTCCTCAATATCATGTCTAATGAAATGGTTGATATCAAAAAACAGGGAGGAGAGACTTCCTCTAAGGAACCTTTTAGACCATTTAAAAGTAATTCCTCTACTATTCCTAAACCCCCAAATTCCATATCAAACGTTGACTCAGATGGAGAGGAGGATGAAGTTTCAACAAACAAAGAACAAACGAATGATGAGGAAGTAGCAGAGCTACAAGGGATGTGGGATTTCATACTTCCCTATGAAGAAACTCAAGAAGCATTACCTGTCGCTACCCAAAGTAAAATTCCTACTGAATTGTAACAAAGAAATCCAAAATAGAAGACTTCAATGCCACCCTCTAGGGATAAAGCAATAGGTAAGAAATATGTACCAAAGTCCACTCAAACTACACCTACTAAGTTGGATTCTTCTCCTTCATCTAAAACTTTGATAGTTTTTGATGAAATGGAATATAGTATTATTGATGATATGAAGAAGACTAGGGAAAACATCACATTTCATGAGCTTAGTAAATTGAAACATCAATAGAAGTTACTTCTCAAAGAACTCAAAGCAATACCTACTGTGCCACTTCCTACTTTCGTGATATCACAAGCTGCCCAAGAAATGGGAAGACCCCCTAGTGCTTCTTTGAAGAAAATCGATCCAATTGATATAGCTTTAATTGGGGGAATATCAAAATCCCACACCCCGCCATTTCTCCTTAATTTTGAAGTCTTTAACAAAACATTACACAACTATTTAGTTGATTCTGAAGCCTCATCTAACATCTTACCCAGAACAGTTTGTGCAAAGTTGAATGTTCAACCTCAGAAATCTATTGTATGAATAGTTTAGATAGATCTCTCTCAAGTTGAAGTTGTTGGGGAACTTAACCAAGTAACCATCAGAATTTCATAAAACCATAAATTTTTCCAAGTCATTGACATACTTGTAGCTAACATTCCTTAATTCTATGGCTTAATCCTTCGTAGAGACTGGTGAGAAAAGCTTCATGGTTATTTCGCAATTAACTGGTCTCACCTATGGCTTCCCTATAACGGCAAACCAAATAAAATAAGGGTTGATTGTGAGAAGCATAAAAAGTTCATAGTGAGAGAATTAGAAGGAGAAAACAAACCAGTCGCATATAGAAACAATATCATCGAAAATTATTTTGTAGAATCATTTCTAAGAAATTTCAATGCTCATACTTCACCTTTCTTAGAAAACTCTGTTGTCTCCCAAGTTGAAAATTTTTCTCAAACTGACACTTCTAAATGCATAATTTTTTTAGATAAACCTATAGTTACATCTTCATTTTGGAAATTATTTTTCGATGGATCGAAATCCAATGATGGAGCAGGAGCAGGTTGCATCTTAGTCAACCAAGAAGGGGAAAAACTATGCTAGGATGCAAACTTGAATTTGATTGCAGAAACAATATCGTTGAATATGAGGCACTAGTTCAAGGTTTTTATAGGGAAATTGGCCTTAATGTTAAATACCTCCAATTATTTGGATATTGAAAGATTTTCATAAAACAAGTGATAAATACTATACACTATTTGTCATGACATTTGAAACATTATCAGTCATTAGTCCAAGACCTGACTCTCCACTTTACAACATTTAATATTTCCCCTATTCCAAGACTCCAAAATGCTAGTGCTGATCTTCTAACCATTGTTGCTTCCAAGCTTATCGCACCAGAAGATTACAGCCAAGATTGATTTTCAATTGAACTAATTTTTAGGCCTTCTATTCCTCACAATATCACCAACTGGAGAGTCTTTAATAATGATCTATATATCATAAGCTTCCTGACCTCAGAAGGTTCTTACAATGACCAGATAATTGATGAGGACCACCATGATAACCAACTTAAACAAGAAACAATCATTAATGTTGTACCAAAATATGTAGTTAAGTTGGAAGATTTATATTACCTTAAAGATAGATTTAAATGATCCACCAATTCAAAACTTCAGAGTTCAACTCTGAGGTCTGAATTGATCAAACTTGGGACCAATTCAAAACCTCAAAATGTTAACTTACGTCTTAGTCTTTCTTCAGATGAAAAGGCAACTTTTATAGGTTTGTTGAAAATATACAAGAATGTCTTTGCATGGAACTATGAATATCTCAAGACATACAACACCTCTATTATTCAACATACTATTCCCATGATATCTAACGAAAGACCTATTCAATAGAAATTGAGGAAGATCCATCCTAATTTAGAAAGCCAAATTAAATCTGAGTTGAATAAACTACTGAAAGCTAAAATTATTTTTCTTGTTAAACACTCATGGTGGGTTTCCAATCTTGTCCCAGTTAGGAAAAAGAACGGAGATATTCGTATATGTATAGATTTCCGCAACCTCAATAAAGCCTGCCAAAAGGACAATTTCCCATTACCCCCTATGGAACAAATTTTGTAATCAGTAGCAGGCTTATAATTAATGTCTTTCTTAGATGAATTCGTAGGTGATAGTCAAATCTTAGTACACCTAGATGACCAACTGAAAACTACATTCAGGACAAAGTGGGGCACTTATTCTTATTAGAAGATGCCATTTGGACTGTTCAATGCTAGTGCCACTTTCCAGAGAGCTATGGATATAGCCTTCAAGGGTTTAGTAAAAAAATCAGTAGTGATCTACTTGGATGATATAACAGTATACTCCAAAAAATGCAGTAATCATCTAAGAGACTTAAAACAAATCTTTGAACATTGCCAAAGGTATGGAATTTCTCTGAACCCCAAGAAGTATTTTTTCACATTAAGTGAAGGAAAGATCCTTGGATTCATTGTGTCTAAAGAAGGATTTCATATCGACCCTGACAGAATTAGAGAAATTTCTGAAATAGCTTTACCCCATAACAAAAAATCAATGCAATCTTTCCTGGCTCAAATAAATTTTGTTAAAATATTTGTCCCTAACTTCTCAAGAATTGTTTTACCTCTTCAATATATGATAAATAAAAACTCTCTGTCTAAATGGGGACATTTGGAACATGAAGCTTTTAGCTTGATAAAACAAGAAATTATAAATGCCCCATCTTTAGCAACCCCCAAATTTTCCACTCATTTCATTCTATATACTTTCACTTCCAAGAAATCATATGCAGCCATATTGACACGAGAATCAAGATAAAGCTGAAGCCCCAATCTCTTTCTTTAGCCCTAATTTGCAAGGAGTCGAATTAAATTACTCAGATGTTGAAAAATAAGATTTTGCTATTTTTAAATCTATAAAACACTTGAGACCTTTTCTCCTCAAAACCCACACTAAAGTCATAGTACCATTATCAGCAGTGAGAAATCTTTTAATACAAAGGGACATAGGAGAAAGAGAGAAAATTGGGTGACAACCTTGCAAGAATATGACATAGAAATTAAAGTAGCTAAAATTGTTAAAGGTCAAGGTTTTTACAGGATTTTTGTAGGAGCATCGAATCTATCAGAATTGCAGCATGCAGGTGACAATGTACAAATCTATGAGGTAAGCCTCAATGACATAGAATCAAGGTATGTTGATATCATATTTTACTTGAAAAATTGATATGCACCAACCTAATTAAATTATACAAAGAAAAGAGCCTTGAGATTAAAATCTAAGCAATATCAAATTGTCGATGATGTTCTTTTCAACATAAATTATGATTTCGTTTCACTTAGATGTCTTGAAAAATCTAAGGCAGAGAAGGTGTTGCAGGAACTTCATGGTGGACCAGCTAGTGGTCACTTTGGAGTTGATACTACAACACATAAAATCTTGCATGCCGTAACAACTGGCCAACGTTGTTCAAAGACGCACACAGCTATGTAAGGAGATGCAAGATTTTTCAAACAACTGCTAGAAGACAAACAAAACCCATGCTACCGTTACAACCCGTCAACATTGACCAACCATATGAACAATGGGAATTGGACGTAATAGGTGAGATTGTTCCTCATTCTTCTAAGTAGCATAGATACATCCTTACAACCACTGATTATTTCACCAAATGGGTAGAAGCAATTCCACTCAAGGTAGCCAATTTAGAAAATATTATTGAATTTATAGATCAATTTAGCCTCACTAGGTTTGGCTTACCATCTGCTTTGATGTTTGATAATGCATATTATTCTTCAAGCAATGCTATGATAGAATTTTCTCTTAAAAGAGGTTTTAAGCTTAAGTATTCGGCCAATTAGTATCTGCAAGGAAATGGATTAGCCGAATCCACAAATAAAAATATCATCAGGATTATTAAACGAACTATTGACCAAGGCCAAAAGAACTGGCATAAGTCTTTAGTGTTTTCTCTATGGGCAGTGTCATGTGGAAAGAGTTGATTTTGCGGACAAAACCAACCTCCCTAGAAGCCCAAGACTAGAGTTAATCTTGCGGACAAAACCAACCTCCCTAGAAGCCTAAGACTTTCTAGTGACAAACAAGACAATTAAGAGCAATCCTTCTCTAAACATGAATTTACCATATAAGAAATCAAGTGTTTAGATCCTACCTGTTGTAGTAGTCCAGCCTCGTCGATCCGGATGAGCTCCTCCTTCTCTCCGAAACCTGCATTCACTAACAATCAAACGATTACATAGCACCTGAATATCCCATAAAATAAAACATATTCAACATATAGACCAAGGAGTATATGAAACAACTCATTAATAACAAATTGTTGAGAAGAATGGACTTATTTTGTATTAATAGGAAACAAAAGAAACCATTACAACCTGAGCCTTGGTGTTGTGCAAGTTCCTCCCAGGGTCCAGCAAGAGTTTTCCTTTACTTTGATAAGCTCACCCACTTCCAAATGAAACAAGAAAGGATGGGAATCTCTCCTCACAAGCTTCTACAAGGAAGTCCTAATTCCAGCAGCATCTACCCTTTGGAATGTTCAGCTTTCAACCTCCCCTCCTCTGGCCCAATGCCTGTATTTATAGTGTTCTAGAGGAAGTTATTCAGGTCCAACATCAATGGGATACTCCCTCTTTTGGATGGAGTATCTCCACTCTTGATGGGATAAGTTCCTCTATCATAGGGATGCATGAACCAACTGGAGGCGCTCAATACACGTCAAACAATCTTCTAGAATGCTCTAGAAGTGACCACAAGTAACTTTTTTAAGATGAAACTCGCGCCTTTTGA
>APFE031113568.1:113859-151963 GCA_000404065.3 Pinus taeda
AATCAGCGATGTTGGCAAGTCTTTCAGGATGACGAGGAGATTAATCATTTTCTGCAGAATAAGGGTAAGTTCAAAGACACGTCCATAGATACAGAACATGATGATGGTAGTGATGATATACAAATAAATCAAATGGAAGTACTGCAACTTAAAGATAACATCATTCCTAAGGGATTGATTCCTTTGGAGGAACTCTTTGACCAAGATGATGTAGCCCGTAAACCGACATTGAGGCCAACTGAAAAAGGTGTTGAAGAGGTAAATATTGGGACAGCTGAGAATCCCAAGATGGTAAAATTATCAAAGTCATTATCACCAATGGTAAAGGAAGAGTATGTGAAGTTGTTGTCTTTATTTTCTGATGCTTTTGCTTGGGATTACTCAGATTTAAAAACATATGACACTAATATCATTCAGCATACTATCCCCATTAAATCAAATCAGAAGCCTTTTCATCAAAAGTTGAGGAGAATCAATCCTAAGCTACTACCATCGATTGAAAAAGAGGTAAACAGATTGTATAAGTCAGGAATCATTGTGCCTATCCTATTTTCAGATTGGATATCAAATTTGGTGCCCGTGAAAAAGAAAACAGGTGAGATCCGTTTATGTATCGACTTCAGAAATTTGAATAAGGTATCATTAAAAGACAATTATCCGTTGCCACAAATGGACCACATATTGAAGCGAGTGGTTGGAGCATCAAGGATGTCACTACTCGACGGCTATTTAGGATATAATCAAATTTTAGTGCATGAAGATGATCGTGACAAGACTGCATTTACCACTCCGTGGGGAACGTTTCATTATGCAAAAATGTCGTTTGGTTTGAAGAATGCAAGAGAAACCTTTCAGCGTGCAATGGACATGGATTTCGCCAACGAGAAAGATGTATTTTTGGTTGTTTACCTTGATGATTTAACTGTGTTTTCAAATTCTGATGAAGAACATTTATATCATTTGAAAGTTGTTTTTCAAAAGTGCAGAAAATATGGCATTTCGCTGAATCCGAAAAAGAGTCTTTTTGCCATGGATGAGGGCAATCTCCTTGGCCACATCATATCAAAAGATGGCATCCGTGTTGACCCTGCACGTGTTGAAGCTATCCAGCAAATTGAACAGCCCCGGAACAAGAAAGAAATACAGTCCTTTAATGGTAAACTGAAATTTCTGTGTCTCTTCATTCCAAATCTAGTCGAGCATCTTAGAGAAATCACGAATATGCTAAAAAAGGACAGTCAGGTAAAGTGGACAGAAGAGGCAGTGAAATCATTCAATTTAATGAAGATAGCTCTTTCTTCAACTCCTATTTTAATCAGCCTAGACTACACGCAGGACTTTATTTTGTTTTCGTTTGCTTCTGAGCACACGTTGGCAGCTGTTTTAATGCAGAAAAGGGACGCAATTGAGAAGCCCATTTCCTTTTTCAGTCGAATTATAAGGGATGGAGCATTGAAATACAACATTATTGAGAAACAAGCACTTGCGCTTGTCAAGGCCTTGAAATGTTTCCGTGTGTATATATTGCATTCCCACATTATAGCATATGTTCCTAATGCAGCAGTTAAAGATATTTTGGTACAAGCAGATCCAGAAGGAAGGCGGGGTAAGTGGATTGTTGTGTTGTTAGAGTATGATGTGGAGATTAAACCAACCAAACTGATCAAAGGACAAGGACTTGCCAAGTTAATGGCTTAAACAAATCTCTAGGTTCTAGATATAAATTTGATTGCTACCATGTCCATTGAAGATGAGGAGAGTTCACCAGTTCAGGTATCTGATATGTTTCTTTCTTCCCCTTGGTATGCTGACATTTTATATGTACTTCAAAATTTGTCTTCACTGCCCAGAATGCCAAGAAATAAGAGTAGAACATTGAAATTGAGAGCTGTAAAATTTTGCATACTAGATTCTGCATTGTATTGGAAAGACCCTGGTGGAATGTTATTGAATTGTTTGGTAGAGGAGGAAGCCAAAAGAGTTGTGGAAGAATTTCATAGAGGAGACTGCGGAGGCCATCTGTTTTGGAAAACCATAGCCAATAAGATTCTAAGGGCAGGTTATTATTGGCCTACGCGGTTTTCAGATGTGTATAAGGCTGTTAAGAATTGTCACGAACGCCAAATTTTCGAAGGGAAGCAGAAACTACAGCCTTTGCCTCTAGAACCAATTGAAGTTAGTGAACCTTTTTAGCAGTGGGGATTGGATTTCATCGGGGAAATATATCCGGCATCGTCAGGACAGCATAAATGGATATTGACAGCCACGGACTACTTCACAAAATGGATTGAAGCGACTCCTACTCGACAAGCCACGGATGCGGTAATTATCTCTTTTCTTGAAACCAATATTTTTTCACGTTTTGGATGTCCTAGTAAGCTAATCACAGATAATGCAGCGGCATTCAAGTCAAAAAGGATGGTTGAGTTTTGCTATAAGTATAATATCAGCTTGGGACATTCAACTGCATACCATCCTCAAGGAAATGGATTGGCGGAATCATCTAATAAATCTTTGGTTAATATCATTAAGAAATTGCTGGAAATTAATAAAAAGGGCTGGCACAAGAAATTAGTGAATGCACTATGGGCTGATAGGGTGAGTCAGAGAAAGTCTATTGGTATGTCTCCTTTCGAGTTGGTGTACGGGACAGACACGGTTTTTCCTACTTTGCTTGCTGTCCCAGTAGTCAAATTGCTTCAGGAAGCCGGTAGTGAGGAAGATCCTATGCAGAGAAGGATTAATCAGATGATTCATTTACAGCAGACACGGGAGGAGGTATTTCAAAATACTTTCAAGTTGTAGGAGCGCATAAAAAAGATTTATGACCGGAAGGAAAAAGCATACACATTTCAGCTAGATGAGGTAGTTTTGAGGTGGGATGCCCGACATGAAGACAAAGGAAAACATAGCAAATTTGAAAACTTATGGAAGGGTCCTTACAATATTGCAGTGTATCGTGGCCAGAATGTTTTTCTTCTCAAAGAAATGAATGGAGATGATTGCCCTGGAGGGCCAATCAATGGTCGGTTGCTAAAGTGATATCGCTTATGAGTATTTTCTGCTCATTTCTCATCATTGTATATATCGTTTTACTACTGTTTTATTGCACATGTGTACTAATTTCTCTCTTCAGTCTGGGGCCCACAGCGAAGGCTATAATTCTGGAGATGGAGGTTAGTTGGTTTGAAGTTTGTCAAGTCAGTTGTATTAGTCCTTTAGTCAAAATCGAGTCAGTTTTGGTCAAAGTTGTCTTCAGTTTCAGTCAAATCTGCAGTCCCTCACATTGTCCAAGTTTTGTGTTGAAATAATGACTCCATAGCCCAATGGATGAAGGCACTCTCTAGCTCTCACAGAGATCTGTTGTTCTTTGCACCTCCGAGGAGCTACCATCCCTATTGGAGCCAATGTTAGAGTCGGTCTGGTTATCCCTCCTTCAGAGATCAAAACTCTTTTTTGCACTTCATGTTTAGGTGCCCCATCAGTTTCGATCATTTGCACTCGTTAAGAGCATGCCATAAATTTGACGGAAAAGTTTGTGTTACTCATTCCCCTCATACTTGGCACTGCTGGCTCAGGTCCATTGTATGAAAAATCAAAGTCTTGAAACAGTCATTTGCAGCCCTGTTTCAATTTCTAGGTCATGACAAGTGTTCTTGTTCATTAGGTCTAGGGTTAAGTCAATTTGGTTTTTGTAAAGTCTAATAAAGCCAGCAAGCCAGAGGGAGGTCCTCAATAGGTTGTTATCTCAAAGATTTTTATCATTATACAGAAAGATTATGACTTTTCTTCAAAACTCTGTTTTGAAGATAAGTCGACATTTCATTTTTGTAAACAATTTTCAAAAATTTTAGTTCTTGAATTGTCCAGGTGCAGCCATAGTCTCCTTTGCTAGATCATATCACAGCTATCCCTACAAAAAATTGTCAAAGAAAATCATTATTTCAACCAAATTTAAGGACGAAACCAAAAATTCAGAAGTCTATTAATCCTGAAGAAGTGTCAAAGGAAAAACATTACAAAGTGGGTTATGGAACAAGCAAAAATGAAATTGGAGTCTTTATAAAGATGTTTCAATGAATTTTCAAATCATTATGCATTCCAAGGGTGAAGAAAATATTTCCAAGCCGAAGTTTGTGCGTTTTGGTGGAGATTGGTTCAACTTTCACTCGCGCGACCCATACAAGAAGGCGTGTGACACATTGGGTGCGCGCGGCGCACTGGGCTCAAATCACCAGTGTAAATTTAAAAGCGCACGGCGCACTGGGTAATGAGCGCGGTGCTTATAGTTTGAAGCCTGAAAATAGTTTGAAAACCCATCAAATTTCCTCCTCTTCACATAAACTTGTCAGGTAGGCTCGCCTCCATTGCCTTTTCTTTGTTTTTAATGGTGAATGTGATGGGTTCATGTATGATTGCCGTGGAGATCAGATTTTGAAAGCCTCCCTTTGTCAATATAAAAAGTGTTGTAGGGTTTGAAAACAGTGTGTTACCAAGGTTGTATTTTTCCCCATTTCCCTTTGTTCCTCATTCCCAAATTCACCCATCATACTTCCTTATTAATTCCCTCATTAATTCTACACTACAATCCCTGAAATCCTAATCCCCACCTTTATAAAAAATGCCTTAATCCTATTTAATATCTCAAACCCTAAAACCCTAATCCTATATTTACATTTCCCCTCCCTTCCCTAATTACATTTTATTTCCAAAATCCCTAATTCCCTAATGTTTTCCCTATCCTAATATTCCCTTGTGCATTTGTTTTTCCCCTTGGTCACAACATTGTTAGAGCAAAAAGCAGTTTGCATTCAATTGCACACACAGTTTTATATATCAGCATACATATTCCAAATATCTTGTTTCCAAAGTCATGTCAAAGACGGATTCAGTCTATGAGCAAGAGTATGACAGTGATTCTACAGCTGAGCATAATGTGCCACGGAGGCCTCACAAAAGTGGCAAAAGTGTTCAGCATGTCAGGGAGGAGCCTACTTCTTTGGCTCAATTGCAGGCTTGCCCGCTTGCAATGGATTGTTTTCAGCGTCGGTCATGTTTACAATACTGTGATATGATCTCACAAACCCAACATCATCATGAACTAGTTCGTTTATTTTTTCTACACTTACATGATGGCTATGTAAGCCTCGCTGGAGTAAATTTCACTTTGTCACCAGAGACTATTGCTCAGGCCACCAGGATACCAAATTTAGGAGAGGAATGGAACAAACGCCAACAGTTAGACAGATTCTACTATGAGCCATACATCAAACCTGGGCATATGAGAAACCTGAGCACGGCTTTTCCTTTCAGATTCCTGAGGGATGAGTTTGCACCATTGATGAAACTCATCATTCGGTATTTCAGTTGCGAGGGCAGATTCTCGCGTCTCTATGCGTACCATATTCGTTTGTTGATGCATTTCACAAGGGTACATATGATGAACATTTCGTATTTCATGTGTCGCAACATAGAGAGGATGGTGGTTTTAGTACAAAAGAAGACCCTAGCACAGCAACATCGAAATATATATCATTACGCGCTGATCAAAATCATAGTGGTACATCAGTTGACACAGCAGGGCATTACTTGGGAGGATTTCATCTCCCGTGACTTCTTCACAGCGCCACAGCCGCTTCCCGAGATAGTTCATGATGAGGAAGAGCCTTCACACCAGCCAGACATTTTTGAGACTGAGCATATAAGTGCTCCATCGTTTGTGACATACCAGCGAGGCCACAGGGCTTTATTTGCATCTACACGATGAGTACTATCTCCACCCAGAGTGGAAGGGATCTCGTTGACTCCATCAGCAGAGCGAGTATTATCTCCACATCATGTGGAAGGGGTCTCGCCTTCTTCTTCAGCACAGGTACAGATCCAGGACAGGGGCAAGAGGCATATGCATGAAGAGGGTCCTTCAGGAGGCCGGGACATGGATTTCACGATCATTGATGTTGATGTGAGCTCTCTAGCTCGGAGCTAAAGGAGATCATCCGGGAACAAAAGGTTGAGAATGACTCGCTGAGAAAGAAATTGCAGATGGCTAAGTGGGTGATAAACTACCTAGAGAAGCATAACAAACAGCTAGAAGATGAACATACACTTTATGAGCTACGACAAATCCGTGAGGATCGAGAATTGGCCCGAAAGGGACCCGGTGATATGACACCGATTGATTGAGATTATATGCTCATCCGTGTTAACATTCATCTAGAGAAATTGTTGGCAAAGGAAAATAGAGACAAAGACATGCTTCGTCATATGAAAATTCATTATTGGGCTCGTATGCATGTCTGCAAAGCAAAAATGAAGATTTTAAAGAGGCGGTTGAGCAGAGCACTAAATCGGCGAAAAAAGCCCGATCCACTCCAAATTTTGGTCGAGGCTTCATTGGTTGGACATAATACATAATGGAGGGTCTTCACTTCGAATTTGAGCAATTTCGGAGAATTTTTTGTCATTTTGAAATTTTTGGCTTAAAAACAGGTTTTTCAGCGCAATGCATAGCGCGTCAATGCGCGCGCTTATGATTGGGACACTTGCTGGAGGAAAACTTTATATTTTTGGATTTTTCATCGTAAGTTATGCATGCTCTAGTATGGCCAAGGCATTTCATCAAGTTCTGGATGATCAAAAGGGCCAAAAACACCATGAAAATCACCTTTCTGCCACCTTTTGCACCAGCAGGAAGTACTTCTAGGAGAATGACTTTTGGAGGGGGAAAATGAGCTCCAAATTGAGAAATTCCACTTGGGATGGATAGCAGACATCCAGGTCTGTCCAACCAGCTATTTTGAGCTTGATTTAAATGTCAGGAAGTGCCTCAAAAGTAGGCTTAAAGGCGCGCAGCGCATAGGGAGTTTTGGTCAAATTTTCTCTTTCCAACTCAGAATTTTGGCCAGTTATGACCAGTTTCACCTCTTGATGTGATTTTTGACCCAGCTTGATGTAATTTGATGTATATGATGTAACTTTGGCACTTATTTACTTGTTCTAGTAGATCCATTTGAAAAAATAGTAAAAATTTAATGTATGGATCAGTTTCCCTTCTTTTAGAGGCAAGTTGTTTTGGATGCCTAGATTTCAGTTCCATGATTAGAATTGGTTGAAACAGCTCCTAGGATGATGATCTCGACCCCTAGAGGCAAGGGAATGGGTTTGCTTGCCTATATTATGTATTTTCTAAGTCATTTTCAAGGTTGGACTCTTGGGAAAAGCTTGACACTCTATTGTACATTCACTTCTGCATTTTTGGCAAAGGAAAGACCAGGGTTTTGCAGCACTGTTTGGGATCCATGTGGTTTTATGTGTTGATGGTGTGCTTATTTCAGTATTTGTAAGTTGTTATGTGTATCATTTTCCTCCTCTCATCTTCTGCAATTGAACAAATGAAGTGTTAAGGTAGAATCCATAATTTTTTATGCTCTGCCTTTAAGTTTGTGTAATTTTCCATGTTTTCATCTATTTATGGAGAATCCTTGAAAGTTTCTTGCTCTCCTTAACTTCTCACCAATCAGATCTAGCCATTCATTCTCTTTGAAGCATCAAGACAATCGCCTACCTTTCCCCAAGTAGACCTCTACAAAAACTGTGTCTCATCCCCACAACCAAAATTGCATTTCCCATTGATTCAATAAAAAACCTAAAAAATCGACCTCAAACTCCTTGTACTTCATATCTAGCCTAAATTAGCTTTTGTTTTAGTCATCTCGAGCCTCATCGATTACCTTTTGCCGAGATTGACCTGGAGAGAGCCCTCTCCTGTCCTCGTAGGGCTAGCTACGAGGCTGAGCGTGGTTTGATGTAGCCTTGAGTTCTACCTTACTTTAGCCTAAGGTAGATTTGAGCGCTAATAGAACCCATAGTTGTATATTATTTAAAGAATAAAGGGAAGATTGCAACTCTACCTTACTTTAGCCTAAGGTAGATTTGAGCGCTAATAGAACCCATAGTTGTATATTATTTAAAGAATAAAGGGAAGAATGCAACCATAGCCTTGATGTTGAAAGGATCTCCTTCAGTGGTAATCCAAGTCCAAGCCAAGAAATTCTCTAAACACTCCTTCTCCAAGTCCAATGAAGAGCCTCTAAGCACAAGCTCAGCATAGTGGTGCAAACGGACATAGACGAACCATTTGGGAATGGGAGAGGAGGAATTTCTAGGCTTGCAGAGAGAGTTAGGACTTATTCAAAGATAGGATTAGGCCCACATCTCAATGAAGTAGCTCATAGGGATGAGTTCAAGAGGTCAAATCAGGAGGATTTGATCTCATCTATGCGAAACCACCTCCAGCTCGCCACTCTAGAAGCTTCTAGATCACGAAGCTTCTCATCCTCTTTGGGAAAATTTCCTTTTTGAGACCATCGCAGGTATGAAAGGGAACAGAGTGATGCCATCATGGCCTAACATAGTGCAACAAGCAACCATCGTGGTTTTGAACTTCATAAGAGTGATGACCCTCATTTTAGAGTTTCAAGAGATTTTTCTTTAGGGAAAGCTCTAGATATTTTCCAAGAAAAGTTAAAGGAGGGATCTGAACTATATACATAGATGAGTATACTATATAATGATCATGTTTTGGGCACTTCAGGGCATGTCACAGGGAAGTGCAGGAGGCATGACAAAATACTATGTAATGGATGCCACCTAAAGCATCAAGGCAAAACGAGGAGTATACTTTATAATGATCATGTTTTGGGCACTTCAGGTCATGTCACAAGGAAGTGCAGGAGGCATGACAAAATACTTTGTAACAGATGCCCCCTAAAGCATCAAGGAAAAATGAGCGTGATGGTTGAGATGCTTTACGAGCTCTTGGAAGGACGAGGACATGCATTGTCAGGAGAATTGCAAAACAAGGACGCATATACATATACATATCTGAGATCAAGACATAAATCCACGGCATGGACATATCCATTCGAATGATGAAGACTATATAAAAAGATCCATGGCATGAACGTAGCCATCCAAATAATGAGGATCATCATAAATATAAATTCTCACAGTATGGTCACAGCCATCCGTATAGTAGAAACATGTGTACAATCATGAATGATATATAACTCCATGCAGCCTCAGTCATAACAGATAAGACTCAATGTCTTGGGCTCCATCCTGACCCGATCAATGTAAGAATCCTAACATGTGAATAAACGTTTTGAAGTCAAACATGCTAAAAAACCACCTGATTATTGACCAATGATGTGGACCATTAACAGGTACGAAAGAAACCACCAATAATGACAATGGCTCTCATGGTACAACAGTACAACTCGTGAATGTGATAATGAAGTTGAGGTCGAACACTCGTGGAATCACCTGATCAAAAGCTAATAATGAATACTTGTTGTCAGATGCGAAGAACTAGCCATTAGGGCATGCCAGCTCTAAGGTACTGAAAGGGAGTTTCTAGGTCATCTTCTTAGATGATGAGCTGAAGTTGACAGGAAGTGACCCGTCGAGGGAGGGAAATGATGAATCCCCCATCATCGAAACGAAACAAGGAATAAAGTGGAATAATATTCAGGACCGTAGCAATGACTCAAACAATGTATAGGTAAATAACTGCAATTTGGACTTCTCTTGAAAATATTGGTGACACGACTCCAGAGTGTGGAAGCATCTAACTCGACATAGGACTAAGGTCATGATGAAAGTATGGAATAATCAAATGAGAGGAAAAATGGATCACCCAAACTTGGGAGGACAAGTGATTGAGTGAGGATATTGCAAACCTGACACGAGAGAAGAAGAGTGTCATGTTCAAGAGTGACATGCTGCCTATACAAAGGATGTTTCATCTTAATTTTTCCCCACTATTTCTAGCGAGTACCCCAATTATTTTTATCACAAGCTTGAAGGGGATAGCATATGCTTGTCATGGAAGTTCATTCTTTGAATGAATCCATCCTATTAGGTTTTACGAGCCATAGGAAGGAGAATCTTAGTCTCATCATGGTGACGAGTCTTTTATCTTAAATTTTTAATGAGTTCGATGTAAGAATAACTCGGTACCTTTCTCATGTTTAGAGAGTTCAAGAAAGAAACAAAAAATAAAACTCCATCATGTCCCTTTTCGTAATTTGTCCCTTTAATCCAAAAAAGTAGAAAACAATATCCGAGGGAACCTCTTGACCATATCAACCAAGGTGTACCTTTTTTGTAAATAGTCAACTTCAGCCCTGAAAAAGGGGTTAACGTGTATACTGAGGTGATGTTGATTAATTTACTTTAACGATTTCAAAACGACAAGTACTCGGCAATCTTTTCAATTTTTGAGAGTCAAAAAAGAGCTCAAAGATGACTCCAGGGGGGTTCCTTTTTCATTTGTTTAATGAGTCCGAAAAAGAGATAAAATAAAACTTTCCAGAATCAATCAATAATGATCACTATTCACATTGAAGGCCCTTGTAACTGTACAAGAAACACACCCATCTCCAATATTGAGAGAAAATATTAAAATATTAACAAAATGACTTTTAAAACTTATAAATAGGTAAAAGAAATTTCATTTCTTTAACATTTTACTAGACTGAGCTTTGAAAGTGATTTTTGTGCCCTAATTCTCTTGATTTTCTAGTTGATGTTGCGGGATATCCAAGGTACCATTTCACGAGCCGTCTACAATGGGTAAGAGCCTCATCCCTGCTCCTGCATTTTATCACTTCTTTATGCATTTTAAATTGTGATTTTGATGCTAGAAAGGAGCTTTTCAAAAATTTAGGGCGTTGGCGACCATCGCGGGTATGTTCATCAGACTTGCAATGGTCACACTTGAGCCTAAAGGCTCGTGCAATACCATCACATTATTTTTAAAAAAAAGCACGATGGCATTGAGGGCAGTTTTTTGAGAGATAAAACTCTCTTTTAAGCAAAATTTGAAGTTTTTGATCCATTAAAAAGGCATTAATAAGTGTTAAATGTTGTTTTGCAGGAGAATATGGTCTTGGAGTGGAAAGAAAGATGCCATGAAGCCAAAGACTATGAAGTAGATCAAGATCCTAAATGCATAAATTCTTTGAGGAATTGTGGACTGCTAAAATTCTTCAAGACCACAGGGTGAAGGGCTTAGGTGGAATTTCCACCTTATCTGATTAGCATTTGGGATGTAGATCGAGAGATCCTCATCATAAAATGGAAAGAACTGGAACTTGAGGATATGGATATATTCTTCATCACGGGATTATCCTGTTGAGGAGAAGCGGTCCAACTCTTTGGATCTCACCCAGGGGGTGAGAGTACATGGAGTCTAGTCTAGAGGTATTGTCCCGGTGCCGAAATAACCAACGGAGGTAAGGTGAAGATAGCGACAATAACCAACAACCTCATCTTGAGAACAATTTTTTTCACTATGGCATGTGTATCTGGCATGCAAGCCTTGCATGAGGCTTTAAAGTCTCAATTCCAATATGCTATCGCATATTTGACCCCCAATGTCTTCAATTGGTGTGGAGGCCTTTTGGCAAACATGAAGCGAAAACTAACCAAGGGTAAGCATGGACACCTGAAGCAATTAGGGTTCAGTTCTATATTGGTGACCTTATTTTTGGATCGAGTGTCGCTCTTCTGGTATTAGTGGGTAGAGGTTCCACATCCTACCCCCCGTGATCTGAGACTCATGAGATGGAGCCAACTCATGCCTCGAGGAGGTACGAATCAACATATGCATTATCCACCATAGTTTTTTGCTTACCTAGAAAACTAACTACTTGTGGTAGATGACTATGCTTATGCTGGCACATATTTCAGGTGGGATCCAAATATACCTTTGCCACCAGGTGAATAGTGGACTGATGCAAGTAAAAACTTGTTTTTTGGATTTTTTCAAGTTTTATGATTTTTGTAAAAGTGTAAACTGAGACTCAAATTGTGATAAATGTGTAGTTGTTGGACCAAAGGTATCACCAGGCATGTCACCAATAGCACGGCGAGTTTCACAACAAAGAGTGGGTGCAGACTACAAGGAAGGGACAAACCCCTTAGCAGAGATGGAGCATAATTTGGAGGTGATAACTCATGGAGTTACAGAGTATGCCACTATCGATGATGTTCCACTGCATTAGAAGAGACACACTATGGGAGTCTCTGCGAGACTACATCAGATACTAGGCCGAGTGATCAGGGCAGTCTCGTGTTATCATGAGCACCATGCAGTTTGATAGTTTATCTAGTCTTTTACACATTTTATAGTATTTGAAATCCAATTGTCCCAGACCACTCTATTTTTTGACATTTTGATGTAAACACTCTGGCAGACACGAGATATATATATATATATATATATATATATGCATGTTTTATTTCTACTTATGTGTTCATAACATGATTCAGTTTTATAAATGACGCAAATGCCTATCAAGAACAAAATTTTCTAATGCATCAGTTAATGTATTTAAATTACGTGGAATATGCTGATATGTAATGTAATCAAAATTTATTTCCAGCAATCTACCATGTAGATACATATGCAATTTTTTTGGATTTCTCACTGAGTAGTGATTGTTTACTTGTACACAATGAGCTATGAATACAACTTTACAACTAAATCCCTAATGCCAAGAGGAACTGCTTCTGACAAGAGTTCAATAACTGCACTATATTTAGCAGTATTACTGGTTGTTCGACCAAGGCAGATACCTTATAAGTTAATCAACTCACCATTAGGGTCATAGAGTACCCATGTTGAGGAAGAGAGGTTTTGTGTGCTACGACAAGCACCATCAGAAAAACCAACATAATGGTTTGATGACATTTGCAAACCAAGTGGAACACAGGGTAAGAAGAAAAACACATGCCTACAAAGCAAACAAACACACCAAAAATCAAATACGCAAACTAATGCAAAAAAGTTATTATATGAATTTAACGCATAATACTTTTTGAGATACAACCCATTACGGGGTTGTGACAATGCATTTCCCTCATAGGCACCTTTCTTTAAGACACGATTGACGGTGTAGGGTCCATGCCACACGGGTTCAAACTTGCTTGCCCCCAATTTATCATTCGCTTGATCATAAAGGACCAAGTCGCCTTCAACAAAAGTGTGAGGAGAAACAGTTTGGTCAAAATGAGCTTTGAATCACTTATTTTGAGCTTCGATGACCATCACAGCAATGCGATGAGTGTCATAAAGCCTCTCAAGGTATATAAGTCACTCCTCTTCAAGCGAGGTATTTGGAAGAAGTTTGATAGATAGTTTAAGTGAAGGGATTTCGCATTTGATTGGTAGAGTTTCCTCTAAACCATACACCAGCTGGAATGGAGTGAATCCATTGGTCGTCTTAGCAGAAGTTCTATAAGCCCAAAGAATTGAGAATAGCATTAAATGCTAATCCTTTTTGTGCTTCCCAACGGTATGCTAAACCATAGTAATCAAAACTTTATTAACTACCTCAACTTGGCCATTAGCCTGTGGATAACGAATTGAGATATCATGTCGAAGGCCCAACTAAGCAGTCAGCTCTGCCATCATGTGCTGATGAAAATGTGATACATGGTTAGTCATGATAGCTTGCGAAACACCAAAATGTGCTATGATGTGGCTAAAAAGGAACTGAGCAACAATAATACCGTCTGCATTGTATGTAGGCATCACCTAGGCCCATTTAGTAAAATAGTCGATGACGATAATGATATAACCTTGCCCCCCGGTCGAGTGAGGTTACATGTCATGAAATCAATGCCCCATTTGGAAAATGAGCCAACAATAATTATTGGTTGGAGGGGTGTGGGTGGGGCGCGCTGCTTGCGGTTGAAAATCTAGCTTCCATGGCATTTTTGGACAACTAGAATGCAGTCTTTGAAGATAGAAGGCTAGAAATAACCAACGTGAAGGGCTTTTTGGGTAGTGGCATATCCAGACATATGGCCACCATAGGCACCAGAGTGGCAATCATTTAAGACTCACTTAGCCTCTTCTAGGGTGAGACAACTACTAAGAATAGAGTCCACACTGACACGATACAATGTATCACCGAAGATCCGATAGGGTTGGGACTAATGTCGAATGCAGCCTCGGTTAGATCAGGACAAATTAGATTGGAAAGTATGGGTTTGGAGATAAATAAAAATGTCTCCATACCATGGTTCAAGAGTGTTGATCAGAAGCAAAGTTTCATTGGGTATCTTCTTAGTTAACTTTGTTGGAGTGCTTGTAGATGGAAGAGCATAACAACTCAACAAAGATGAGCGATTTATTTGATTTGGCAGCAGTAAATTCAAAATAAAACTCTTGTAGGATAATGATCCATTTGGAGTATTTTCCCCTCAGTAACTGACAAGTGAGTATATATGTCATGGGGTTGCAATTATAAATCATGGTGGTTTTCCGTAAAAGGATATAGTGTCAAAATCTTTGGATAGCATGAACTGCCGCAAAGGCAAGCTTATCGACATGAACATATTAAGACACAGTATCAAGAATATTTTGACTCAAATAATAAACCACGTGCTCGTTTCCATCGTTTTCTTCTTGAACTAACACCATAGCAATAGTGGTCTTAGTTGCAGCCAAATATAGGAATTAATTGTGGCGATAATCGGGGGGATGCAGTAAAGGAGCACTGATCAACGTGTCTTTTAAAGCATTGAATAATGTCTAGGAAACTTCATCCCAAATAAAAGGGATCCCCTTCTTAATTAAGTGAGTAAAACCCTTGGCAACTTTGGCATAATTAGGGACAAATCAACAGAGAAAATTAGCCTTTCCCTACAAGCTCTGCAATTGCAGTAATTATGTAAGGGGGGAAAGTTGACAATGGACTCAGCTTTCAAATAATCAATCTTGATACCTTCACAAGAAGCCACAAAACCTAAGATCCAACTAGATTCGATGCAAAACACACACTTGTGTGGAATAAGACAAATATTGTAATGCCAACATCCTAAAAATATGGCCCTTAAGTGATCCGGATGGTCATGACGCTTAACCAAATGAGCTAGTAAGTCATCGAGGTATGGTTGAACAATGTGTCGAATGTCATGAAATTCATAACACATTGCTCATTGGAAAGTAGCCCCAGCATTCATCAAAACGAAAGGAAGAATTTTGTAAGTGAAAGTACCCCAAGGACAAATAAAGGTTGTTTTATGTTGATCAGTGGGTGAAATGTCAATCTAGTTATAGCTAGAAAAACCATCCATGAATGAAAAAATCCCACTCGCAACACATTTTTCAATGATTTGGTTGATAAATGGAGTAGGATAATTTCGTAAGGATAAGCACAATTGATATCATGGTAATCAACACAAACATGTATCGTGTCCTGCTTTATGGAAACAAGGACACCCAATTTGTCAATGGAATAGGATAAATGAAACCCACTTTCAAAATATTCTCCACTTTTGCTTTGATAGCAGCAGACTTTCAAGGGTGCATAGGGCGAAGTCGTTTTCGAACAGGCTTAGCAGTAGGATAAGTTGGAACCTCATGCACCACTATTCCTAGACAGATACTAGGAATTTCCTCATATGACCAAGCGAAAACGTCTCAGGATTATTTAAAAAATTGAGTATAAATCTTGATCTCATCTGGAGAACAAGAAACCCCAATATGAATGTTCTCGACAATTCCAGGTTTAACAAAAATGTCTAGAGGCATTATAGCAGTGATGTTTCCCATATTACCCTTTGACAAGGCTTCATGCACCAAGACAAGTGATTGAAATGGAGGTGTAGTATAATGAGAAATAGACACTTCAAGACAGGAAGGCATCTCATCGAGGCTAGGAAGGAAGAAGAATAATGATGTAGATTGTTCCATGGAATTTCTTCAAAAGACATGACCTCAATGATACTCTCATCGCTATGGACTTTCTCATTCAAAGGATCCGAAGAATCCCAAGAACCAAGACAGGGAAATGGCACGTAAGTGTCCAGGTTCATACTGAAGACAGTATGACTTTCTGAAGCGGCTATTAAAGCCAAGAAAATTTCTTGATAATTTATCTCCAATGGACTTAAAGGCATAGAATTTTCAAATGAATCAATATAATCTGTGGTAGGGATAATCCAACGATCGTAGAGTCTGAGATCATATTGATCGAATGAACATTCAGAGGTGGGAGAGTAAACATACCCATTAAAGCAGAGTCTTTAAAGAGACCTACCCCCACACTTTCATAAGGAATCTCAGTATTTCCCATGTAAGGAATGTTGTCATTAGATGAACCAAAAGAAAAGAAGGACAGTGGATCAACCATGAAAATTTTTCCTTCATGAGGAAAATGAAGCACATGGAACAAATAAGAGACCACACAAAACATGGCGTGGGTTCAGCTTCGCCCGATAAGTAGGTTGTAGTTGAGATTTGCGTCTACAACTTCTACTTCTAATTCAACAGTATTTCCTTCTAATGTAATCGATAAGTTCGTTAGAATAATGTAAGGATGTGAACCTCTGCCATCAAAGGCTTTGAGGGTGTTCAGAGACTAGTTAAGAGAAGGAGAGTCAATGGCTTTCCAACATGAAACTAACATAATGTAGATAGAATCACCTTCATCAATAATTGTCTGATGAATCACCTTTCCTTCGATAAGGACCTATATCAGAAATGAAATTTGATGAGGAAGACAAGGCATGTGGTTCTCTAGATCAAAAATAATCAGACTTGAATCAAAAGGATCGATATCACCTAGAGCACACAACACTGACTTCCCTTGCATTGGACCGGATTGGAGAACCTCTAAGGAAAACATTGCCAAAGGTGCCTGAGCTAAATCCTCAACAATATTGTAATGTTGTGCAGCTCTAGAATTTAGATTGAAAGATGACTTATGAAGAACAACTTTGGGAGGTGGTCGGATGACGAACTCACTATTAGGGCACTCGATATGGAGCGTATCATAACTAGATAGAGTAGAAGTAGAAGGAGTATCAGTAGCTTCTTTCTCCATCATCTGTTTAGGTGTGGATTAATAGTCCTTAGTTCGAGTTACGTTTGAGATAGGTGATGAAACTTGCATCATGAACACTTGAGAACTTGAGGAAGCAGAGGATTGCAGTTGGTCTACCAACTACATCTGTTGTGATGGAAAGTTTTCTTTTAAGATAGTCGAAGTCCCTTTCAGCAAGCGACTAACTTAAGATCATAGAGGAAAATCCTTAGTGTAATGATCCTCCACACAGATGAGGCAAGGATATTTTGGTTTTCTTCTAGAAGCATGATCAACAGATGATTTAGGAGGGTCCTATTTTGGGGCATCGGATTTGGCCTTACCTTTTCCCTTATTTTTACCCTTAGAGGCCTTATCTGTTGCAGTAGACTAAATAACATGCACCTCAGAAGTTTTACCACGATTAGATTAATTTTAGAGGGATTATTGGAACCAATGTTCAAGACAGATTTCTGCTTCGAAGAAGCTTTTGCAGAAGTCTGAGACATGGAACCAATCACACAATCAACAGGTGGTGCATTAGGAGACTTTGATGCTGTCAGATCTAATGATGGTATCAGAGCATAAAGTAACATCTCATACATTATTCCAGATTGAAAATAAACTAGGTCTAAATACTGGGCATGGGAAATAGCTTCCTCTTCAGTAACACATCCACCCATATCTATGTCCTTAGCAATCTTGCTAACGAATGATTTGGTGAACTATTTTCTCAACAACTCATCAACAATCTCAAATTTCATGAGGCGACGTCAAGTCTCCATTCATGGATATGATCGGAGATGTCACCTGTGGTGTCTTTCTTAAGGGACATAAGAAAATGAGTGTTAGTTTCACATCGAAATGGAAATTGGAAATGAGTGAAGAAAGACATAGCGAAAGAGTTGAAGTCACCATAGGTACCTCAAGTCAATTCGATGTACCATTTAGTGGCAGCACTTGTGAGAGTTCAATGAAAGAGTCAAAGATGGATAGAATCATAGACATACAAATTAGAGGGGCACCAAAGGTGATATGTCATCACATGGGGTTGTGGATCCTCCTTCACTTTTCCCTCAAATTTGGGGCTATCGCTAGGAATTTTCGTTGGAACTAGAGGTCAGAAAGGCGAATGAAGTATGGGATCATTAATAAGCCTCAAGACATCAGGCAACTCCAATGTTGCCAACAAAGGAAATTTCACGTTAAACAACATATAGGGCCTTTGCGAAGACCCAAACTACAGATTCCATCCTTGTTGGTAAGGATTTTCCCCCAAAGTGGAGGATTTTGTCCCCACTGAGGGTTCCCTTGTTGATAAGGTGGATTTTGTCTAGGATAGGCTCGATATTTCCCTGTCATAGTCCACTGATAAGCATTATATGTGGCATACAGGTTATAAGGTTGTCGAACCTATTGACCCTGGACATAAGGAGTTTGACCCTACTTCTATAGGGGTTGACCTTGGCCTTGCAAAGGTTGACCTCACTGATACGCATATAAAGCTTGTTTTTCCAAGCTTGGCTTTGTTGTTGCAAAGGCTGACTTTGTTGCCATAAAGGTTGACCTTGTTGCTACAAAGGTTAGCCTTGTAAGGACAAAGGTTGAGAGGACTGCTGAGCAAATTGAGTTTGTGACTGCAAAGGCTGTTGTGACTACGACAAAGGTTTCCCTTGCTGTTGTGAAAATTTCCCTTGTTGCTGCAATGATTTCCCTTGCTTCTGCAAATATTGCCCTTGCTGATGTGAAGGTTTCCCTTGCTGCTCCAAAGGTTGTCCTTGTTGTTGCAGGGGTAGCTGGATAATTCCTTGGGTTATGCCCTGGGGGTATTGATAGTTCCCAAATTGAATCTGGCCATATCCACTAGGAATAGTAGATTGACTAGGCTAGACATAAGCTCCAGCTTGAGGAATGTAAGATGAATTAACCAAGGCTTGCAAACCATATGGGACATAAGTCGGTTGGAGTGGAACCTAAGCGATATAGGGCTATTGATATTGGATGTTTCCTGACTCATACGGACCAATAGGGTAACGAATAGCACCATAATAAGGTTGATTAACTTCAACCATGTGAGTATGTAGTCCACTCACATTCGTTTTGCCTGACATAAAAGGATAATTTGGATCTTCCCCCCCAGGTGGTGGCACAGTCTATCCACTTGATGGATGGGTGGAAGAACTTACCAAGACCTGACCTAAAACAATCAAGTAAACCGAAAGGGTCATTGAAATGATGAGATAGGCTGTGATGGAATGGTAGGTTGAATAGGAACTCAAGTGACTATAGTTTATACCGAAGTTCGAGAGGTTGTGTTCGTAATGAACAGACCTGATGTAGGCATATCATTGGAAGACCAAATGGGGTTTTGATACAATGACGAGGCACTAGGAGTACCCGAGACTAACTAAGCTAAAGTGGTATAACCATGTGGCAGCATGGTCCACTAGTTTCAGGAAAGCTGAGAGACAGGACTCTTCCTATATAAGGAAAGCCTTTTGGAGGAAATTCATACCCTTGGTCATCATTAATGTGAGGAGTGTGGGTAGCAAAAACTTCTGAATGACCTAGAGAGGAGACTGGGATTTTACCTTCTGACTCCATAGATGGAAACAATTGGTGACGAGGAACCCGAGATGTACGAGGAGATAACTCCAAAGGAATACCAGGACGATTGTACGAATTGTAAGGATGTTGAGGAGATATCACAAAAGGATTGAATAATGGATTCACCAGGCGAATCACAAGCGCTTGCGAACTTTCAGGAGTTTGCGGGCTCTCAAGAGTCTAAATAGGATTATCAGAGGAATCTGGATTAGATTCTTGAGATGACCGGGAATCTGATGGAGGCAGATGAGAATACAAAGTTTGGATACTTGGAATGACACCAAGTTCAAAACCTTGATCTTCAAGTGACTGAGGAAGTTTTAGATGAACTCATTGGGAGGACCCTTTATTATCAAACAATGAAGGGGAACTTTGAGATCAATTCAATGTTTCAGCCACAATGACCTCCTCTCAACAGCAAAAAAGGAAAGGGCATTCATTTAGGGCTTTTAACAATCTTGAAATTAATAGGGAATTACTCAATATTGGTCCAAGAAGCAATTGCTTGGGTTCAACATGTTTATCATAGGCAGTTATTTTTAGAAACAAAAACTTTTCCTTTTCGTCTTTTAAGAGTTGAGAAAAGGACAAAAAGGTGACTCTAGTCGCTTTCAATGATTTAGTGAGCTTGAAAGGACAAGTTGCTTGATGATATTTTCAAATTTAATGAGTCAGAAAAGACCGAAATGACTGCTCAGCTGAATCTAGGTACAAGGAATACCAAGTAACCGTGAACTATAATATACACCTTAGCAAATAAATTTACCTAGGACTTGACGTACGTGTAGGAAATCTCTCCGAATGTTGTGTTCAATGTATCATGTTTACAGGGCAGCAGACTCGGCTTCCCATGGATGAAGGTTTGCAACCTATGGGGGTCTCCCTTTATATACACGACGATACGGGGAGCACAAGTCCATGCTAGCGTTGTCTAATGCCTAAGCGAACGACAACTACTAATTTTTAAAGACGCTAGAACATGTCTCTAACCTAGACCACTAAATATGAATGTTAATGTTTCAAATGCTCCTTAGATTGGTTGATAGATTGTTAAAGTTTACCTTGGAATTAGGTTTTAATTTAAAGGCCTTAAAATGTTACCTACTCCTAAGATGCAACTAGATGATGAAAAGAAATCCTTCAATTCGATGAAAGATATCTATGTAGGGAAGAAGATCACTCAAATCATGCACCAAACCAACTGCAATAGTGCATCCATGACAATCTTCAATGCTAAATGCAAAATATGAAATCTAATATTTCATATGATAAGCAAAATTAATGCCGAAACAAACCTTAAAGAAAATTTTCTTTAAGATATAATGATGATTTTTTCTCTTTTTCACAATGTAACTAATGTAATCTAGTGCAAAAGTAAAAGAGAATGCAATCAAGCCAACAAATATGAAAATCTCTTTCACATCAATGATTTGAATGTGTTATCACTCAGTGTTTTCTCAAGGTTAAAGAAAGAAATCACTGAGGTAACTACAAACCTCTTTTGGAGATTAGGACCGAGCCTTCATGATGCTAAGAGAGGGCTCTCTCTTTATAATTTAACTTTGTTTTAGTTATGTGATTTTAGGCTAGTTATGAATGTTCATGAGGTTTTTTATTTGTATTTGAGATTGGGTGGTGGGATTTGCTTAGACAGATGGATTAAATGATGTCTTATATACCATTCGGCTATGGAGTCAATCAATAAGGAAGCAAAACTAAATTAACTCACTAAAGGAAACTTTCAAAGGGCAAGATAGCAAAGTGTTTTTCAGATCTTTGAGACAGAGGGGTGAAAGGGTTTCACTTGGGGTGAGAGAGAAGTTAAGAGTTCTCAGACCCAGATAATGAATGAGGAATGAAGGGGTAATCAAAATCAAAGGGAAATTAAGAATCCTTTAACCTGGATATTCATGAAATCAATCTAAACCAAAGAACAATTAAGAATTCTTTAATTTAAATATCAGAAGAAAACATTCAAATGCATAACTGTTAAGACATAGTGTAATGAAACAAGTTTTGAAATATTATTCTAGTTATAACATTTAGAATGAAAAAAATATTAAAGATTATGAATAACTTGAGAAAAATGGCAACAACACATCAGAATACTTGTCTAAAATTTGCTTAACACATGAATCCTTTGAAATGTCTGATCTTTATTCATCAATCCAGCTTGCTAGCTCAACAAATGATACAATAACCTTCTAGGTCTTCTGATCAAAAAGTCTATAGAAATTTCTAATATAATCCACACAAAATACTTCAAATGAAGAAGTATTTATACAAATTTTAAATTGAAATATCTTGAAAAACTATCAAGATTGGTTTTACAAATATCTCAAACTGTTTTACATTAATATAACTTAAATAAAGGACACTCAAAAATAATGAATCTATTTGGCACTATATTTATAGATTGATGGTGACAAAGAAAATAAATTTGAATTTGATAGCAACTCTTAATTTATGACGAGGCTTCCAAGTCACTAACTACCTCCTTCCTTTGTGCATTATGCCCCAGAAATTATGCAACATTAGGGTCCAGTGATACATTTTTATATGTCAATTTGAGATAGATATGTAAAAGGTGAAAGAGGTTATTGTAGATAAGTATGTTGTTGACATAAACCTCTCTCAGGTTCCCAAAATTCTTCTCCATCTGTTCACAATATTCTCTGCAAAAAGATGTCAAAAACAGGACTTTTCATAGTCCGAAAAATAGGTTGTGAAGATATGCATTTATCCCCCTTTTTGTAATTCCTATGTGAAAAGTGAGATAGGTTTTTGTATTTTGGCCTTTTAAAAACACAAACCTCCTCCATTTTCTCAAAATTAATTTTGTATTGGTCACAATAGTTTCTGCACAATTATGACTTAAACAAGAAATTTCTGGAAAATGTACCATTTCTGTTTTAATTTCATCTTTTAACCTTAATTTTCTTTTAACTATTTTTACCTTTAATCTAGATAAAATTTATTGTTTCTGGTGAAAGTGTTTTCATCTTTGTTTAACCCTTATTACCTCCATGTTTAATTTTATTGTTTACCTTGACTGCTCTATTTTTTCATCTATCTTCACTTTGATTTTTGAATCTGATACACCTTTACTTTGATGACCTGTCAGTATCCTTTACTATTTTTTTACTTTTACTGTACATTTTAATTTTTTACTGTGTATTTCAATAGTAAATCATTTAGTTTTTTATATATATCAATATATGGTAATGGATATTGATCAACTTTTTGTATGTTTGATCTGTTTGTCTTTTGACTGTATGCTATGTCTGGTTCCTTTGTTTTAACAGTCAATGTCTCTGTGTGAATGATTTCTTTGTCTATTTTGTGTATAATTGTTTTATTCTTTTGAATGAAGGTTTTTAAGCAGATTTCCTTTCGAGTCTTGGAGTAAACAAATTTTGTGACTAGTATCAAAACTATTTATCCAAGCTCTGGTCTTCTGCTAATTACCTGCAAAATACAACAATTTGTTAATAAAACATAGGTCTGTGAGGAGGTCGCTGGAGACTGTACTAAAACTGGGAAGAACTGTGGACAGATTTCAGAAGGTGTTCGGGAGGGAATCCATGGTGAAATCATGTCTCAAAGGCTCAGGGTGGCGCTGGAAGGGTTTGATAGGTTTCGCTATGTAACTAAGTAAAAGGCATGAAAATGAGGGTTTTCGGGGTTTTAGCGGGTAATGGGTAAATTGGCATGGAATTTTATATTATGAACAGTGAGTGGTTTCGAGTTTAGCGGGGAGGCGATATCAGAGGCCATCGCACTGCTTTATCGAGGAGGTGGTATTTTAGCGAGGTCACCTGATCTACCTTAATGCTTAACACGTAGTAGATGGGGGCCCGGGCAATATCACTTTATTGGGTGGGTAAAGGTCAGATATCGGGTGAACCCGATATAGCTGTGAACCATTGGATTCGGGTGCTGATGATCAGATGGTAGTCGGGTGACAGATTAGCACAGCTGAAATGGGCAAATGTTTTTGGGGGGGGCCAGGGCTTTAATCCATGGTGGTTTGTGGTTATTCTAGAGTTAAACACAGGATTAAATGATCAAACGAGGTTAATGGAGGGATTATCTTAACTTTACAAAAAATTGGTGAGTTAAGAGGGTTTTGTCAAGGGGATAGGGTAAAAATATAGTTTATAGTTAAACTAAGGGTAGGGGTAATATATACGGGGAAAAAGGGTATATCGGGAGCTATATTATTAAGCTAGAAATTAATATGAACTGAAATGAGTGGAATGAAAATAATACTAAGTATAATGTAATATTTGTGCTTTTCCTTTACATACACTTATACTTAGGATACAATTCTTTTGTGGGTATTTTGAGTGAAATGGAATTTAACATGGGGTTTTATCTTTTCGTAGGCAAATGGAGTTTAACCTTAGGAAAAGGGGTTTTATTAGGGTAAAGAAGGGAAATGACTTTTATGAAGGGAATTCTAACACTTGATGTCCATAAGTCATTAAGCCGAGAGTCCGGTCCCACCAAAAATCAAAGAAATGCTCTGAGCCTTTATGACTTGAAGGATTTTTAGTACTAGAACATACTTGTGGATGGGGAAATTAATAAGTATAGGGAGGAAATGAATGAGGGGAAGTTAATTGAATCACTTTGTAAACCTCTGGTTTTTCTTTCTTAATTGCTCATGCACATTGAAACATATGATTAAGCATGATAAATGTGCTTTTGTCCAATAAACTTTATACTTCAGCAACCTTTCTTCTACTTACCCATTACTTACCCTAACATCTTTTCTTCATTTATTTGGGTGAATTGAAGCTAGCAGACCATTTTCTTTTCTTCTCTTTTCATAAAACAAACTATCTACTTCTAACCTTATATCTTCTAAGGGCTTAGATTAAATTGATGAGCTCCTTTTATTTTCTCTATCTATCTAATGATGTGTCAAGATTAAGTTGTTTGGTCATATTTCATTCTCTAACTATAAACATAAAATTCAAAGCATGAAATTGTCAAGATTAAGCAATTTGACTACCATGGGTTATGGCATGTATGACAAGCTGCACACAACCATTATTTAAAATAGTAAAGCAGTAATATAGTAGTGGCATTTAGACTTGCACACTTTCATGATCTGTTTTCGTTTTTTGGGGTTCATATATTTTCATTTTTTGATCTTTTCTTATTGTTTTTGTCCTTTGATATTTCTTCTAGGACATACCCTCTTTACATTTTTTAATTTTTAATATGGAAAACATTTACAGAAAGCAAAGGTATGTACAACATTACAAAGCTTAACCTTATCTAATTCAAAATTATGAATCCTATCACTATAGGCCTCTAACAGAATGCAACTCAAATGCTTTGAAAACTAGGAAAAGAATAACACTTTCACTTTTTCTTTTCAAAACACAAAAACTTCAAAGAAAACACTTCCTTTTGATTCCAATGAGACAATCGATTTGTAACCTATCGTTCATCAAATGAAGCTTAAGTGACTTTCATAATATCCACTAATGAAAACAACTTAAGACACAAGAACCAAAAAGTGATCTGCAAAGTATGTCTGAACACATAAAGACTCTTTAACACAGCCTATTGATCTCTGATCTTTGATGGAAAGATCAAAGAGTGGACAAAGGTTGACCTAGAAGACCTAGAAACCCTAAAAGGCTAATCAAACTTCAAGCATATTCAAACCAACTTAAAAGACAATTGCAATCAAACAATGACTGAGTCAATTAAAATCACACTTGTAAGTCACTGGGAGAAAGCAAACAGAACTGAAAATAAGAAAAACCCTAAATTTCTTAATTCTCTATAATCATCGCACCTATAAAGAGGAAAGTAGCGATCATCGCTACTGTAATCGACAAACTCGTGATACCATCGCAACTATTAGGGTCAAACCCGTGATGATTGAGAAAAAAAAAAAATGAAATTCAAAATCTTAAAAAAAAAAAGCTCAAGTTAACAACCTTCAGGCATCTACCAGAAAGTGACACTGACTACAGACAAGCAATGAAGTCTAAAAATGAATGGTTGATCAAACTCATCAAAACACAAGGTGAAGGAATGGAAGGAAAGGGTCGTAAGGTCCCCAGTGGAGTCACCATTTTGTTGACAAGCTTAATCCTCTCTACGAACAGTACAATCCCTCTAGCCCAATGAGTGGGTCTAGCAAATGAAGTGACAATCAACTAGACATCTTCTTAGGTTATAATTGAAAAGTAGAACAAAAGAGATGACCTACCTCATTCTGATGCTAATCTTATTTCTTTTGTTGAAGGCCTCAAACCGCTTGTGTCACGAACTTGTTCCTGGTTCTCTCAACGCTTATGTACCTACACAAGTGATCAAGAGACAACAAAGCATACCAAAACCAATAGGAAATCCAATGACAACATACTTAGCTTATCAAGGAATGCCAAGCTAATACATACATGAACACATATATTTCGGGAAGATGAACCAACAATTGTATATTATTTAAAGAATAAAGGGAATCTTACAACCATAGCCTTGATGTTGAAAGGCTCTCCTTGAGTGGTAATCCAAGTCCAAGCCAAGAAACACTCCAAACACTCCTTCTCCAAGTCTAATGAATAGCCTCTAAGCACAAGCTCAACATAGGGGTGCAAATGGACATAGACCAACCATTTGGGAATGGGAGAGGAGGAATTTATACATTGGGAGAGGGAGTTAGGACTTCTCCAAAGATAGGATTATGCCCACATCTCAAGGAAGTAGCTCATAGGAATGAGTCCAAGAGGTCAAATTAGGAGGATTCTACCTCATCTATGCAAAACCACCTCCAGCTCACCACTCTAGAAGCTTCTAGATCACGAAGCTTCTCATCCTCTTTGGGAAATTTTTATTTTTGAGACCATCACAGGTATGCAAGGGAAAAGAGCAATGCCATCACTTGCTTAACACAGTGCAATAGGTGACCATCACGATTTTGAGCTTCATAAGAGCGATGACCCTCATTTTAGGGTTTCAAGAGCTATTTATTCAAGGAAAACATTAGAGATTTTCCAAGCAAAGTTAAAGGAGGAATCTGAACTATATACATAGATGAGTATACTATATAATGATCATGTTTCAAGCACTTCAAGGAATGTCACTGGAAAGTGCAGGAAGTGCAGGAGGCGTGACAAAATATTGTGTAACAAGTCCACTACAATTTGAAGAAAGAGGTGGGTGCTTCCATCGAGGTTGGTGCCTCAATCAAGTTGTAATCAACAACAGGTTGGAACCTACAAATTTATTTTGGGGGTGGGTGCCTTCAATAGGTTGGTTCCTGCAAATCTATTTTAAGGGTTGATGCCTCCAATAGGTTGGTGTCTACAAATATATCTTGAGGGTTGGTTCCTCTAATAAGTTAGTGCATGCAAATTGTTGTAATCAAAAAAAAAAAAAAAAAAAAAAAAAAATGTGGTTTTCTCCTGCAAGGGTTTCCATGTAGATCTAGTGTTTTCATGTGTTGATGATGTTTATTGATGATCTCTCATGATTTTAGTTATGCTCAAATTATAAAATTGTATAAATTGGTATAATTATGTAATACACTAATTCACCCCCTGCCCCCCTCAGCGCATACCCCCATTCCCGAGCTTATCAATGTGTTCATTATTCTAACACTTTCCTCATTTGCTTGGCCTAGAAGTTCTTGTTAATCCAATGCTTTCCAAGATCTTTCCAATTGTTCTATATTCGTCATTATTTCTAATACCAAATTGTATAGTTGATTCAAAATACTTCTTTGATCCTTAGGGACTACAATTAATTGTGGTTCTACTAGATTTTGAAAATTCATTGATTTAACAAAAGATTCATCTTCTTTGAAAACCATCCTTTTGTTTTGATCACTAATATGGTGACTGCCAAAAATGTAGATCGTTGAGATAATTACCAGTCTTGGAGATAACATTATAGAGTAAATATGTTCTTCATTTTTTGAGAGGCCCTACCCCTATTTTCTTTAAAACTATAAAATGCATGAGGTAGGACCAAGCCTTTTCAAGTAGAAAAAGGGATTATCATCAATGGAGTATATAAGAAACAAATTAAAGTAATCTAATAATAATAATTCCATGACATGTTTCCAATATAGTAAAAGTAAAGCATAATACATCATTGGCTAGATGAAATGAAATAGACCACATTTGTAGAGAACTTGACAACATAATACAATTAGCTCAAAAAGATGAAATGAAAACATACACTTGCAATCACATGCTTTAAACTTAAAATCATAGATTACACCATCTATGTGTGCATGAGAGTTCTCTTTGAAAACATAAATATTCTGAAATAATATATTTCTATAAAAGGAGTTCATCATATTCATAAAAATGCATGTTAATTCAAATGCATTGGGATTTAACTCCCATGGACAAAATAAAGATGATGATGAAGACCCGAAGAAAAGAAGGAAATGTAATTAAAACTCCCATGGACAAAATAAAGATGATGATGAAGACCCGGAAAAAAGAAGGAAATGTAATTAAAACTCCCATGGACAAAATAAAGATGATGATGATGACCCGAAGAAAAGAAAGAAATATAATTAAAAGAAGGTAAATAATTGAAATAGATATATTGAAATTTCAATGAGAGTATTTTAATTACCATGCTAGAAAAATGTCCCTTTTTAATTTGTTTAAGTATCTTTTTAAAGATAGCACCTTGAAAATCCTTAATTTTAATAACCACTTTTTCATAACCACTTTTTCACAGTAGAGGAGCATTATTTACTTTTTTACCACATCTTTGATCCATTGTTCAATAAACTCACTTAATGGTGATACCATTATCTTAGGATATATTATAGAAGTTTTCGATTCATCTTCAATTTATTTTAACTCAAAATCCATTTGATGAATGATGGCTCTTTGATCTTCATTTTTATTGACATAGTTTATTAACTATCTTTTTATTTCATCTTTTGATAAATGGTTTAAATCATTGAAATCATTTTCCCACGAGAATTTAGAATATATAACCATTTTTCCCTTACATCCTTATTTAATAATATAACATAAATTGTTATAGGCGGGTTATTTAGTCCTTTACTATATCAAGTATTTTGAAGAAGAAATTACTTCTTTTATCTTTAAAAGTATCACACTTAGAAATTAACTACCAGAATACATAGATCCATTCCAGTTAGTAGCCTTTGAGATGCTTGAGTTTGAGATTAGAAGAGAAATTTTACTCTCTCCTTTTTCTATCCTTCATTTATGAAACTCTTAAAACAAAAATTACTTGTTGCGTATTTATAAAACGGTTCATCAACTTCCAGATATTTTTGCAAATATTCAATAAGAGAAGTGATTCTAGATCCCATAGTGGTTGAGTTTGTGGCTATTTTCCATGTTTCAAAAATAATGATGAGTTGTCTGTTGAGATTATTAACAACATATTTTCTTATCCCATTCAATAGAATTGAAGGTCTTTTTACTTTTGAGATTGATTCAATTGGTTTCTCAATAATCTCATTTCGTTCAAGAGTGGTAAGAGTGGTAAGTGGTTCAACCAAAAGTGGGTTTGGAAATAAGATAGTCATTGATTCTGTTATTCTCTTTTTCAACTTAATATTTTATTTTTCCTACCTTATTACTAAGTTAGCCAAAGCATCTTTAGTAGCTTAATTAAACTATAAAACCTTTGAAGTATCCATGTCTTCAATGTTCATCTTCGAATTCCATTAATTGTGACCCTTTTTTTAAACAAACTTTCTGAATTTGCAATTTCCTATAGTCCTTGTTGAATTTTGCATGATGCAAACTAATTAAATCTTCTTAAAAAGGATTGGTCCATCATGGTTCCATTCTTTACCTATATATCTACTCTCAATTAGTTGCATCATTGCCTTGTTGGGTATCACAGTTTCTTAATTATTTTCAACATTTTCATGATGCTTCTTTTTCCTTTATAAGCCTCTTAAATTATCATCTCTATACTATTTCTTTTTATTTTTGAACTAATGAAAGTAGTGTGTGATTTTTATACTATCCCTTAAATAAGGTTTCTACTTCTATCTCTAACACTATCAACCATGGTTTGCTTCTTCTCACCGACATTTCAATTATTTTCCTGGGATAATGAAGAACTTTTTTGGGATATCCAAAGAGAACCGACACTTGTGCTTCTTGTAAATTGTATATGATCTCTATTAGATTTATCAAATTATAAACATCACACTAAGGAATTTTTTCATGATCTCTTTCATTATAATTTTCACATAGATTTTGAGAATCATATGCACCTTCATTTAACTACAATGATTTGTTGAAGGATGAACCATAACCAATAATCAACACATGAACTTAGGAAATTATAAACAATGCACTATATATCTACTCTCAATTAGTTGCATCATTGCCTAGTAGGGTATCACAGTTTCTTCATTATTTTCAACATTTTCATGATGCATTTTCAAACAAAAGTCTATGAGTAGCTTTTTTCTATTCTTCAATCTAAAGCAATTCTTTTACATATTTAATGGCTTCTAGCATAAAAGTGAAGCTTTATTTTAGTGGATTTTCTCCTTATGGGATCTGAACTATGACATATTCCTTTGTGCAAAGGGCTTTTCATTGTCCAATTTGAAACATGGAAAGATTTGGATTATGTTATAAATGAAGGGCCTTGGTTCTAAGGCAGAGAAACATTATTCATCACTCCATAGTTCCCTAAGTTTGATGCCAACACTATTATTGTTTCTACCTTGCCAATTTGGGTGAGGCTTCCAAACCTCCCTCTTTTTTTTCACATCATAAAGTCCTTGAAGATATAGGAAACACTTTGGGATAATTCAAGAAAATGGATATGTAAAGAACATAAAACGGTCTCTTCACATTTTCGAGAAAGGTGGGGAGATTAATCTTAACAAAGGGCTCCGAGATCATATAAATTTGAAACACAATTACTTCCACTAGTCACATGTTCTAGATTATGAGAACATGACATCTCGATGTCTTGTATGTTTTCAATAGGACATTTATAAAATTCATGTCCATAAGAAAAGAAGAATTCTAAAAGGAATAAGAGGCAGTCTAATAGACCAAAAGGGTGTCATTTCTCATAGCATCATCCTTCCAAGGATGAAGAAGAAGATAACAAGGAAAGTCAACTCAAAAAAGAAGAAATTAATGATGTGGCAAAACAAGGAGACACAATGAATGTAGACACTATGATTCAATCAGAAATTGCCACCATTCATCAGAAAGGAAAGGATCATAAGGACTCTCTAACATTGGATGGAATCAGAAGCTCAAAAAGAGCTCATGTCTCTGTGAGCTTGGATTCTGACAAAGAAGTCCTACAAGTGAGACATGAATTGGCTTTGGTTCTTCTTGAACCAAATCTTGAGGGTTAGCAAAAAGTGCAAAAAAAGGAAAACAAAAAAAAATTATATTAGCACTAGTTGTTAGACTTAATTTTCTTTGGTTTTTTTTATGTTACTCTTTGGCATTTGCTTTGTGGTTCTTAGTCATAAAAAGAACCTTTCTGTTGCCTTATGTTTTCTTTAGCTTCGTCATGTACTTTCTTATCCTATATGCATACACATTATGTGTGTCTACAAAATATAATTTTTATACCATTAACAAAAAATAAGATTTTTTTTCTCAAGTCAAAAAGAACAAAAGAAAAGAAAAAGAATTGAAGATGAAACACAATTTATATTAAAATGTTTTATACACACTCATATTACATCACAATATCAAAATATTTGTTAGAATACCTACTTTCTTGACTTTCTAATTAATCAAAATTATACAAATATTGGAATGTTTTTTTACTATTTAAGAAAAAAAACACCCAATAATTTTTTATCTTTCTTAATATCTAATAAATAAAATAAAATTCCATCACAATCAATGTTAACTATCTTTATCAAAACATAAAAACATAACCCTATTATAACAGAATTTCTAAAATAATAAAATTACTCCAATATAATATGACAATAATAGTAAAAGACAGTCCATTAAAAGAGCAGAAATAATTTCAAAGATGTTTAAACACAACGGTCAGCATCATCCTAAAATATTTAAACCATAATCCCCACATACCCCCATGACAGAACAGGATTTACTAAAATAAAATATTACATAAAAGATCGTCTAAGCTGTTTGGACATGCAAGATTCCAGATTCGTGGTCTAACATTGGTTCAAACTCTAAAGATTATAGTACAGGTCGCAGAACTGGTCCCCTTACAACAAGTTTTCTCAATTTTATAATTGCTTCTTTTAGTGATTAAATCTAAAATCCCATTTTCAAAGGGCCAACAACCTCCCACGTATAGTGGGATTACATGTAAATTACTATTATAATAAACACCAGTGGGATTACCTGTAAATTATTATTATAATAAATATGAATGGGATTACGTCAAAATTTTAGAAACTTGAGTTGGTAACAAGTTTATAATTTATTTATCACCCGATGTAACAAATATTGGAATCTTTGGGATATTACAAAAAACATGAATGCGATGATTTTAGAAGATATCACCACACAATATAAATGGTAGAAGCCTCAAATCTATAAATATTAAAATATTGAAGCTATATTCAATAAATCTTCTTATTTATTCTAATTATTTTATTGAATCAAATACCATTTTGAAATATCAAAAACAAAAACTCAATAATTTGTAGTTGTAGTTAGAGGTGGAGAACACATCTCAAGCAATTGCCTGCCAACAACAATTCAAAAGCTCTGTTGATCTCTGAAAATGGCAATTCATGGGTAATAAACTCCTCCACTCTGATCTCCTGCAACCACATGTATATATTCAGAAAATAATGCAAGAGCAAAACCAAGATTAATTGTTCATCAAATGGAATTGATTCAGAAAATAATGCAAGAGCACACCAAGATTAATTGGTTATCAAATGGAATTGAAAATTATGTTCTAATATTCATTTGGATTTGCAAGTAGTTGTAAATTTTGAGTTTTGATATTTAAGACCAGAGTTAAAAAGATAATAAAGTTACTTACTCTATATAATTACCATAAGTGAAAAAGAAAACTACAACCATTGCTGTAATCTAAGGGGTTGTGACAAACTTCAAGTTATGTTTTAATACCTTATTCATAAACATTTCTACCAGGAATGGGAGTTGGGTTTTTCCCTTTACACCGCCAAATGTTGTTGCCACCATTCTCCTCCCTGAAAACAAGTCGATTGGATGGAGGCTTATCTTACGTGGACTTGTATCCACCCCCAATAAAACAGTCATACCCAATGCCTGTAATGCAGGGGAATCCCATCAGAATTTGGTTTAACAGGTTCTACACAGGGGCTTCCTGATGAAGGAAAATTTAATAAAGAAAATTGCTGCCTTACAGGGCGAGTAGACAGGAAAGCCTGATACAATACATCTGTGTTTCCAATGCATTCAAAGCTGTAATCCACACCTCCCTCTGACTTCTCCCTTATCACCTAATGTAAATAAAATATTCAAAATCTCCATATTGTGAAACATGAAACAGAGAATTATGGTAGAGAAATCTTTGAAGGAAAAACAATATGAGCTTAAAATTACCTCCTCAATGGGCTTTTCATGGTCTTTTGGATTAATGCAATCAGTCACTCCCAAGGCTTTTGCTGCAACAAAAATAAAGCGTGTAGCTAAATTCTCACCTAATTATTTGATCTGTAAAGGACAGGAGCCTCCCTGGCAGAATTAGTATTTTTTTACCTTTGATAAACTTGTTTGGATTTATGTCAATTCCAATTATCTTGGATGCACCTCTGATCCTTGCACCCTCTGCAACCTATACCCAGTGCCCAGATCAATGTCATTATTGTGACTACTTAGAGACTAAAATAACGATAGCAAAATAATTTGGAGACCATTACAGACAAAACATTAACATGGGACTGAGAGTACTCACTGCCAGGCCAACAGTGCCAAGGCCAAAAATGGCCACAGTTGATCCGGGCTCAACATCAGCTGCGTATAAAACAGCTCCAACTCCTGATTCAACACCAGCCAGAAAACAGTAAGGATAAGAATAATGTATTATGTAACCAATTTGGCTTACAAACCATGTGTTAAGTCCGTTAATGACAGAGCAATGCCAGCTCTCTTGTAAGTCAAACATGAACTTTGATCCTAGCAGCTAGTTTGATCAGTCTAGTTTGTACAAAGATAATTATGGATTGTCATATGCTACTGCTTCTGGAAAAAGCTGTGGCATGTGTGTAAAATGTCAGTCCTTTAAAGTAGACACTCTACTCTGGACAAATGTGATATATATTCACTAAGTTTCTTAATATACATAAAGGTATATGTATAAAATGTATGTGAAATGTTTTATGTTTAGAGTAGACACTCCACTCATCTTCAAACATACGTGTAACACACAAAATTCTATCTTATGCATGCCATCCGTTTTTTCCCAGAAACAACAGCATATGATATGAAATGACAGACCGTTTTTTCCCGGAATCAACCGCATATGATATGAAATGAATTCAAATTGTGAAATCCTACCATGGCCAATTATGGATTAATCAACATATGACAGGGCATATGAATAAACAGAGCAGATCTAGGTTAGGGCATATGCATAAAATGAACAGATCTAGCTGACCAAATACCTGTGGTTATACCGCAGCCAAACAGGCATGCTTTGTCCAAAGGGGTCTCTGGATTGATTTTGGCAACGCATTTAGAGTCAACGACCGTGAACTCGCTAAATGTGGAGGTATTCATGAAATGGTAAACGGGTTTTCCCCTAATTGAGAAGCGCGGTTCCTTGACATCATTTCTAACAATATTGAGCTTCTCACACAGATTAGTCTTCTTGGATTTACAGCACGCACAATCTCCACATTCCCCAATGAACAAAGGGATTACATGATCTCCCTCTTTAATATCTGCAACGCCTTCTCCTACGCTCTCCACTATCCTGTAAACCATGAATTGCATTATCATATCTGGAAAAAATTATACATTTCATAACTGAAAACCCTGTGGTAACAATAATGGTGATGAGAAAGTAAGGCTCACCCAGCACCCTCATGGCCAAAAATGCAGGGGAATGCTTGAAGGCTTTCATCCTGCAAATTTAAGCTTATGGAATTAATGATTGAAACAATTTATTTGCTGGATAGTTAGGAAAGAAGATTTTATTGTTATATAAGATGCTAGAAATGGCATTGTATATTTTACCCCATGAATGGAGAATGTAATATCAGATTGGCAGAGTGAGGTGTGGGTAATTTTGATGCGGACTTCCATGGCGTGAGGGGGATCCACCTGCACCTCTTCTATAACCAGTGGCTGCTTCGGTCCCCATGCTATAGCAGCTGCTTATATTTTTACTAAATTTGAGTTGCAATGTCAAGGAATTGGGCAGAAATTTTCAAAATGCATATGGTTTAAACAACTTAGACTTAGGGAAAAAACTATACCTCTGCAAGTGATTACTTTACCAGCCGTTTTGAGAGGCATGACACACCCTTCGCCATTAGAGCTGAGAGTATCCACCTTTGGAAACATCTGGTTGAGATGATTCACACCACCTTCACAAGTTTTTTCCATTAATCAACTCAAATGGAAAACCGAATGAACCAGACGATCCAGACTTCCTTTTCTCTCTCAAGAGTTTGTGGGGCAGACTGGTACAGAAGCCTCATCAACCAGTCAATAGGTTGTAACATTCAACCTACTCTTTACCCTCCGGTGATGTGACGAGCAGAACCAAAGATCGAGACATCTATCAGAGCAACGGCTGATATTCAAAAGTACCCATTGTATCAAGACAAACCAATATACCAAATCATTTCACCTAGGACGCAGAGTGATTCCGAGTGATTTACAGCGTGTGTCGGTTCTAGTGGATTGATTTATGTAGAATTAGCAAAGTATTTGTAATACAAAATTAATGTTTAAATATTTTGGAAATGAAACTATCTGGAGTTAGTATTTTGATTATTTTGATCAGGGGGTCGGTGCGACCTCATCCATTGCAGAGCTGGGTACCCTTAGGTGGCTCTGGCAGGGGTACTGACGTACAGAGCTTGACCAGATAATACAAATTAAGCTGTTCAAACACATACTTTACTTTTTATTTGTTACTTCACTTTTTATTTGGATTTGGATTTATTATTTCTTTTATTTTATTTTAAAAGATAATGGCAAGTTATACACTCCATTGATTTATGAAATTCTCTTGTTTGTGGGACAATGGATCATTTTCATTATTTGACTACCAAAGTTTACAATATATATCTACACTATCTCTTTGCTGATTTGAGTTTATGGTTTTTTAAGAGGAAACACATACTTTTAACCATTAAATCCATTACCAATAAATATAAAAGTTAATTTTATATTGCTTATTCAAAAAATTACAACTATCATGAATTGTTACATCTTTGGTTTGTCACATTAGAAACCACACTAGAGATTGAATAACTTACAGTGTTGAAAAATGGATTGAGGAAAAAAACACTCAATGAACATTAAGTTTAGTTGTCTGTTTTAAAGGAAAACCAACAAAAAGAAAACTAAATTTACATATTAGCATTTGAGATTGTTTGCAAACAACTAGCAGCATTGGTCTAACAAGGAGATAAGTTGTCCCCCTAAGTGGGAAAACCAACCAATATTAGTGTAAAAAAGCCAAAATTATGGACAAAGTGAATAGAGCATCCATTAAGAAAAACCTATGAGTCATGAAGACAAGGAGGTATCCAAATTAATGGGATGGTCTGCATCATTGCAATGTGGTGTTGGTATCGGGACTAGAGATCAACCCATTTCAAGGCGAGCAAGACAACATTCGACATCCATCAATAACAACTTCATCTCTTCCAACTTCTACATGAGATTGTCGCAAACATCCCTTCTGTTGACTAGAACATTCCCCGAAACTAATTTAATGTGTGAATAAAGATCAATAAATTATATACAAATAGTGACTCTAACGACCTTTGGTGTTCTCTATATCTAGGATTCAGGCTACAATATTGTCCATATCCTCGAAGTCTAGGATACCTTGACATTCATGGCGTAGTTCATCTTCAACTGTGTTATCTCTACATAGATTTCAGGGGGAGTATGAACTCGATAGTTGCGAGTTGAGGACTTTGCTCAAATTCGAGCCCATGAGCCTCCAACACTTGCATGACCTCTACCACCTCATCAATTGCAAGCATGGTGTCATGTCATAGCATCCAAGGGAAGAAAGAATCAAGCATGACTGAGGAGACTCATAGCCAAACAATGAATGAAGTGCACACCAAAGAAGAGACTAGCACTTTCCTTGAGGACAAAGGTTGTGTTTATGATCACTTGTACATGTCCTCCATCATCCATTAGTGTCATCGAGGGAAAGATGAAAGCTAGGGACAACCTTTCTAGTAGAGAACCAGGAAAAGAACAACTACAACCAATAGTCATGGCAAAAGAAGAAACAATTGGGAGGAGATAACTAGAATTAGAATGGAATTCATATCAGCGAGCTTGGAGATTAGACCTTTCATGAAGGCTCTGGTGGCACTGACATAAGTAAGATTAATGCAGTTCATCTTGCGAGGAAAAAGGCATCGGTATCAAGGTTGAGTTAAATGGTCTAGTTAGTAAGTTAGCACATTAGGAGGGGTTTAGGCCATGAGCCCTACCCCAACTTCCAAGAGATTCATCAACTTAGTCATGGACACCCAATTAGAGATATGTTTATTATGAATATTAAAATATATTTTAATCTTTAAATAAAATTATATCTCATTTTATTATATGATTGTAATTTAATTATTAACAATTAATATTTTTAATTAAAATTTATTTATTAATCTAATAGTAAAATTTGAATTATAATAATTAATATTTATATTAATTTAATATTAATAATTCAACTACTTATTACTTGTAGTATTACACCTGCAATTTTGCTTTGACAGCCTATCGGTTTGTCTTTGACCAATTTTTTTTGTTGCATAGTTTAACATTGGGAATTCATTTTTTGTTTTTTATTATTATTTAAATTTTTTTATTTGTAAGCTGATTGGTTGAGGTTTTATGGTAGACTCTTAGTAGCTTCCATTTCTTTTACTTATTAGATTTTTGTTTTTTAATTTTATTCTTTTTTATTTAACTTTTTTTATTTTGATTTTTTTCTTTCTTCCTGAATTATAGTCTTTTACAATTATTATATATTAAAAATATATTTTAATAAATTTATAATATATATATATAATACAAATATATATTAAAATGTATATACATTGTTATAAGTAATATTAGCTAATCATATTTCTTAATTTTTTATTATGGCATTCAACAATACATTATTTTATTAGTTGTTTTATTTTTTTGGTAATGAAATTCAACAAATACAATATTTTATTAATTATCTTATTTTCATGATGAAATTTTTGTGTTTATTATTTTTAATTTAATGAAATCATATTTAAACTAGAGTAAATGTACTAGCTACCAGGGGTTAAATTTGACGCCTGTATGCCTGTATTTCGCATTTTTACAGTAAAATACGTTTTAGTTTTAAATTTCCACGTCATGGGCAACTTGCCATTAATTTTCAAAAACGTCATATTGACGGGCAGGTTTAAAAATTAAAAGTTAAAAAAAAAATTATAA